>JAJMCU010000013.1:0-176590 GCA_030573135.1 Clavispora asparagi
TGTTGTCGAGTCCTCCTCCACTGTCGAGTCCTCTTCTGCTGTCGAGTCCTCTTCTGCTGTCGAGACCTCTTCTGCTGTCGATTCCTCTTCCACTGTCGAGCCCTCTTCTGTTGTCGAGTCCTCTTCTACTGTCGAGTCTGCTTCTTCTGTTGAGACCTCTTCAGTCGTGTCCTCCTCTAGTGCCGAGTCCTCTTGGATTTCATACCCACACTTGGTTGATGCTAGCTCTGATGTTGTTACTTACAGTGCTTCTGCTTCATCTGTGCAATCCTCTTATGTTGAGACCTCTTCTGCTGCCCAGACCTCTTCTTCTGTTGAGTACTCGACTTCTGTGGAATTATCTTCTGCCGCTGAGTCCTTTTCTCCTGTTGTCGAAGCTTCCTCTTCTGCCGCTGAGTCCTTTTCTCCTGTTGTCGAAGCTTCCTCTTCTGTTGAGCCTTCATCTACTGCTGGGTCCTCCTCTTCTGCCGAATTATTTTCTTTTGTTGAAGGTTCTTCTGAATCTTCTTCGATCGACTTTTCTTCTACTGAAGTTTCGTCGACGAGAGCTTATTCCACTGACGATTACTCATCTGAGGTTTTATCTTCTACTGAAGCGTCTTCCTTTATATCTTCAACTTCCGCTGATGCTTCCATTTCGACAATGGGCTCTTCGGAAAGTTCCTACATCTCATTCCCGCATACCATTGGGGGCGCTTCTTTTGTCGTCACTTACTATCCACCAAGCCTGTCGGTTGAAAGCTCTTCCGCTGTTTCCTCTGCCATTGAAGCTTCCTCGACCGAATTGACTGAGCTCTCGGCTAGCGCTGCATCTAGTTTCTCCACCATGTCATCTTTTGGCTACTACGGTAACAGTAGTATGATCTCCACTGAGAGTACTTCTGCCGAACAAGACCCAAGCGGTTCTCTCTCTTCTGAACAAGAAACTGCTTCTGTTCCAACTGAAACTGCCTCTGTTCCAATTGAATCCGCTTCTGTTCCACATGAGTCGTCTACTCAGCAACCAAAACCTTCATCTTCTACCAATCTCGCATCTGAATCTACTGGCCCCGTTTCTACCGTCGTTTTGACCACCAGTTCATCAGGGGTGTCGACTGAAACCGACCCTAGCTCCTCTTCTTTGAGCACTGAAGCTACAATCACCGCTTCGTCTTCTTCTACGACCTCCCACTCATTAATTTCCACCTCATCATCGTCATCATCCGAGGTTTTGCCAGTTTCCAAGGCGACGACCTCTTCTTCTACCCAACCTGCATTTACAAGCACTGTGATCTCTGTGTCTTCTGGTCTGACTTTGACACATGTCATCGTTATGACTCCTTCTACCGATAAGGCTGTCACTTTCACCGAAACGTCTGAACTAGTTGGTACTGTCACAGTTTCCAGTTCTACTGAAACAGCCAGCACCAACACCAAAACCGGTTCCATTGTGACACCTGGTGCTAACACCGAAACTCTTTCTACTGAGCAAGTCGGAGCTAACACCGAAACTCGTTCTACTGAGCAAGTCGGAGCTAACACCGAAACTCGTTCTACTGAGCAAGTCAGCACTAACACTGAAACTCGTTCTATTGTGACGCCTGGCGCCAACACTGAAACTCGTTCTACTGAGCAAATCGGTACTGCCACTGAAATCACTGAACAAGCCGGCTCTGCCACTGAGATTATTGAACCAGTTGGTGGTGTGACATCTGCTGCTACAGTCCATGCCACCACCGTGACTTCGATCTACTACTCTCGTTCGTCAGAGTCTGCTGGCAGCAGTGCTTCTCCTCAACCCAGCGGATCTGCCCCATCTGTTGTTTCTGTTTCCAGCGGTGGATCCAGAACTGCAGGTGTTTCGGCTTTGTGCCTTATGGCTCTCTTGCTGTTTCTCATCTAAGATGCCGTTTTGGCCTTAATGAGCTGTATTATATTAATAGATTTATAGAATTGAAAAATTTCCGATAATTGAGTTGTAGGCTTTCAGTGGTCCTTCGGTTAATGACTATTGAATGAAAAACGTGAGGCGACAGAAAATACGCGAACGGAGTAGTCTATTTCAGCAAAGTATGAATGTGACAATCAATTGCAACGGCATGAAAAGAGGAAAATGCAAATGGACTGACCGCCCCTCTCAGAACCACGATGAAATAAACCACCATGAAACATTGGGGGGTTTTTTTTTCTGCAGTTCAGGATGTCCCTAACTTGGGCCGAACCAGCGTTAAGATATAATTAAGGCGTGGGTCGCGATCAAGGGCCGGATGCAAACATCAGAGCGCGATTGACGCGGAGGTACGGGTGCAACAACAGGAGGTACGGATCGCGGATGTGCCGCAAACATTGACATTAGTCTACCGTCAGTAGCACTAAATACATCTGCTTAGAAGCTAAATAGAGCAGAAGTCGAGTTTGTAGCCACCCACCCCCAAAAGAATTTATCTCCTGCATATGTGTGATTGGCCTCTCGGGGTTTGGATGCCGAGTCGGTATGAGTCCAGACCAATAGTGGTGGGAATGATTATCAATCAAGTGGATGCAGGACCACAGCTTGGGTCGCGCTTGCAGATGTAGCCAATCACAGCATGCGTGAATGTCAGCTGCGCCGGCAGCACTGCATGTTACATGCACGGCTGCGTAGTGAGGGGGTTACAGGCATCGATGTCTTATATATGACAGTAGCAAACTCACGGTAACAGGGTCAACACCAAGTTTTTTTTTCCCGTTTGTGGTTTCCGATTCAAATCGAACTTCCTTTGCATTGTTTCGTGCCGTTGCTACCAGACCTCCGTGCACCAACTACCCTAGACCTAGCATTGTTCTAGATCCCCATATCCTATCTGCTACAAATGTTGGTTCAAGCGAAAAACGCTCTTTCACAGCTCTTCACACCCCAAGAACTGGGAGGCCGTGAACTAGCCGCCGCAGAAAGATTGTTGCAAAACAACCAGTCGCCTTACGGCTCCACAGAAGCGGCTGACCGCGCTCTGACCATTGCGGTGGAAGAGGCTGTTGTCAATGCCAAGGCACTGAGCGACGAAGATGGCGACAGCGTCGACGAGCCCGGTTTTCTCCAGAAATTCGACCCACGTGTCATGAGTGACATCATCATTGGCCTTTCCGACGGTTTGACCGTTCCGTTTGCATTGACCGCCGGCTTGTCGTCGTTGGGGTCGTCCAAACTTGTCATCACCGGTGGATTGGCGGAATTGGTGTCGGGAGCAATCTCCATGGGTCTCGGCGGCTACTTGGCTGCCAAGAGTGAGTTGGACTACTACAAGAGTGAGGTGAAGCGCGAGAAGGTGGAGTTTTTCAAAAAGCCGGAACAGGTGAACCAGGACGCGGCGGAGATCATGTTCGAGCTTGGCGCGTCTGAAACCACCATTGTGCTGTTCTTGAAGGACTTGGACTCGCAACCCAAGAACCTCATTGACTTTGTCATTCGGTTTGGCCGCGGCTTGGACGAGCCGGCGGAAGGCCGTGAAATCACCTCTGCATTGACCATTGGCACCGGCTACTTTCTTGGTGGCTTTGTGCCGTTGGTGCCATACTTCTTCTGCGATGTGGTACGCACCGGTCTTATTGTGTCTGTGATCGTGATGGTGGTGACGTTGTTTATTTTTGGCTACGTGAAGACCATTGTGTCATTGGGCGAGGACTGCGGCACCCACCGCAAGGTGCTTGAGGGTTTGCAGATGGTGGCGATTGGCTCGGTGGCTGCTGGTTCGGCGTGGACCTTGGTTTACCTCATTGACTCCTAGATACTCTTGCATATGCAGCCATGCCACTAGAGGCGGCTGCGGGCCATTGCGGGCCATTGCGGGCTGCGCGGTGACCAAACTGACGTCCGGTGATAGAGAATAAACGAGTAGATTTTCAGAGCGACGTAGAGCCAGAGTGGGAGGGAGCGTCCGAGAGCGAATATGCATGCGGGTCACGAACGCAGACGCGGAACCAGAGACATTTTGCACCATGCGGATGCAACGTGAGCACATGCGCACGCACCCCGAGACGCTAGCGCCCACTGCTGCAGCTTGGCTCACAGTCACAGGTTGAAGCCATCTTCATCAAATCCCCAAGCCTGGATTGTATCGGGAATGGATTGGCGGGTTGCTGAGCGACTGGGTGATAGTAGACCCTGTTGCAGTTTCTCTTTCATTTCAACAGACCCCGGACTGCACATCCGTACACCTCCTCGCGCCACCCGCCTTCAAATGTTGCCGCTCCATCTTCTCCACGCCATACCATGTCATTCAGATTCGCCGACCGTCTCTCCAAAATCGCCATCCCCGCAGGTATTGCGTTCACGTTGGCCCAGTCCTCCATGTACGACGTACAGGGAGGCCAGCGTGCCGTGATTTTCGACCGGTTGAATGGTGTCCAGACTGCGGTTATAGGCGAAGGTACCCACTTTGTCATTCCGTGGTTGCAGAAACCCATTATCTTTGACGTCAGAACCAAACCCAAGACCATCGCGACTACCACTGGTTCTAAGGACTTGCAGAATGTCTCGTTGACGTTGCGTGTGTTGCACCGCCCCGACGTGATGAATCTCCCCAAAATTTACCAAACCCTTGGGCTTGACTACGACGAGCGTGTGTTGCCTGCCATCGGAAATGAGATCTTGAAGAGTATCGTGGCCCAGTTTGATGCGGCCGAACTTATCACCCAGAGAGAGGTGGTTAGTGCGCGGATTCGTCAGGAGCTCTCCCGCAGAGCTAATGAGTTCAACATCCGGTTGGAGGATGTTTCCATCACCCACATGACATTCGGAAAGGAATTCACCAAGGCGGTGGAACAAAAGCAGATTGCGCAGCAGGATGCCGAGCGTGCCAAGTACTTGGTGGAGCGCGCGGAGCAAGAAAGAAAGGCTGCGGTGATCCGTGCCGAGGGAGAAGCCGAAGCGGCAGACACCGTCTCTAAGGCGTTGGCCAAAGCAGGTGACGGCTTGTTGATGATCCGTCGTTTGGAGGCGCTGAAGGAGATCGCGCTGACGTTGGCGGCGTCGCCTAGTGTGTCTTACTTGCCTTCAGGTAAGGGCGGCGAGGAGTCGAAGAACTCTTTGTTGTTGAGCGTGGGGCGTTAGATGTAGAGTGAGTAAACCTGTGAATAGCCAAAATCAATGTGAAATGAAGAGGATGTAGACTGATACGTGAGATGACTGGCCATTGTGTATGGGAGATATTGGATCGTACTTTAGGCGAGTGATCAGAAGCTGAGGTTGAAGTGTTTCGGTTATAATGACTAACCTTTCGCGTACAGAAAGCTGACTGGCACCTTTCTAAACCTTAAGACGGTCAAAGGGACGGAACCAGACGAATATCAGTCTTGTAATCTGTCAATTAAATGCCATCGCATATATATCAAAATAATTTATTCTTTTATGAGCCGCATCTCATATCTCGTATGACCGGTGCATCAAGAATGACAAGCTCCAGTTCTCAAGGCTGCAGATCACCTTTTCAGTTCATGTGATGCTACAGAATATATATAGCTCAACCGGGGCCCACTTGACGTTAAATAGGATTTTTTTTTTCAATCACGGTGCTGCGTTTAGTTCCTCTATTTTCAAGTGAGAACTGAGAACGAAGAATGTTCTCTGTCTTACCTGCTTCCCTTCCAGATCCATAACGTAGCACAGCCTAACGGTTCAGATGTAACTCAGATTCAACCTTAGAAATCTTAAAACTGTAGACCGTATACATGCCAGTCATTAGAAATTAATTTACTGTTCCTTTGATTGTAACTTTTCTTCTGTCCACTATATTTTTCGCGGATTAAAATCGATCGAAGAAAAGCAAGAAAAGGATCAGAATGTTACACGAATCAATATGATCTGCTATTAATCTAGTGTTATCCACCTCTATCATGACTCCTTAGTAGTTACAGTCTCACCTAATAAATGAGTACAGCGTTGTTATGTACAATGTAGGCTGAAACACCAAACGGTGTCAGTGTATTCACGGAATGTCAATCTCAACCATCTCGTCAACTGCACCCGGAGTGGTAATGTCGCCTGCGTGTACAAGCGCCTCAACATCGGCCACTTCTTTGACGCATAAACTGGTCAAATTGAGGATGTCGCGTGGCGTACGTCCCACGGCTATGTCATCTTCAACCCGCACTCCAATGCCGTGGTAATGCTTGGGCCACCGCAGATCGGCCGGCACATACAACCCGGGCTCCACTGTCACGACATTTCCCTTCACCAACGGCACGTGGCGCGACACCAGCGGAATATCATGCAAATCTAATCCGAGGTGGTGTCCAATGTAGTGGGGGTACAACTCGCGTGCCACCAAACCGCGGTCGACGTGAGAAAACCCGGGCAAATTACGGAGCTCTAGGGTTAAGTGTGAGACCGAGTGCTCATGGATATCATGCATTGACATGCCCGATTGCTCGTGACAAAGATCGATGCATGCCTTGTTGGTGGAAAGCACTGCAGCATAAATGTCGCGCTGTGGCGCCAGGAACCCCGCTGGCAGATTGGGCCATGCGCGCGAGATATCGGCGCAGTAGCCGCCGAGCTTGCCCCCCGCATCCACAAACACCGTCTCATCGCGGTAGAGCAAGTCGTCGTTGCGGGTGTAATGTATTGTTAACGCATTTTCACCGCTCGCCACCACCGGAATATAGGCTGGCCGATCGCAACCACCACGCACAAATGCGTGGTCCAAGTAACTTCCCAAAACCTTTTCCAGCGCAAATGGCGCATCGGACCCAACACGCGCCATGGCACTGTTAATGGCGCGCGACAGGATGCGCCCAGCCTGATGCATCACACGCACCTCTGCCGGAGATTTGAGCGCACGAAGCTTCGCTACCATCCCGCGCAATGGACGCACATCGGTGCGGGTTTCACGAAGCACGTCGCGAAGGGTAGAGGCATGTCCTCGCCCACCAAAGTCAAAAAACAGGGCGAACTTCGCACTCGCCCCGCTGTTGCCGCCGCCCGAACCACTGGGCGCATCCCAGTACACCGCACTGTTGCGCAGCACCACTTGGCGCAAAAACAGGTCGACGCGCGTAGTAGGGACCGCCTCATCCGCATTGAAGTAGTCTAGGGCGCCCTCAACGCCCAGGCGCGCGCCTTCCCACACCTCGGTTGCTGCCACTTTGGGCGGCACCACCAAGTGAAACACCACATCGTCATCAGTTCCAGTGTCGGCCACTTTTTCAATCACCGCCACACTGTCTGGTTCTAACCACCCGGTCAAGTAGAAAAGGTCT
Source organism: Clavispora asparagi (assembly GCA_030573135.1). NCBI lineage: Eukaryota > Fungi > Ascomycota > Pichiomycetes > Serinales > Metschnikowiaceae > Clavispora > Clavispora asparagi. Next base: position 7,216 of record JAJMCU010000013.1, read on the forward strand.
GTATTTTGTTCGAACGGATAGAACACTGACCCGGATGAATGCTGCACCTGGTGTCCAACGAGGATAGCGGCGGAACCGGAAGGAAGGTTCTTTGCGAGCGCATGACGCCGCTGGTAGTATTCCAACGCCAGAATGCCAGGGGTGAGACATCCTGGTTGCGGGAGGATGTGACGGCGGGTTTCGTGCATGGGTTGGCCGGTCTTGTATGGCGCGGTGGGTTTAGGGCGGGATGCCAAAAACTTGAGGGACTTCATGAGTAAGCGAATACCGAGTATATGAGTGTAGTTGTCAGAGGTAGTCTGTATAAATCAGTGGAGGTTATAAGTGAGAGGTAGGCCTTTGGCTAATGTCTCTGCGTATGTCTCTGCGTATGTCTCGCTGTGTGTCTCGCTGTGTGTCTCGCTGTGTGTCTCGCGGCACGCTCGCGTCACTATGCTATATGTATCGTGTGACAATGCGTTTGAGAAAATGTCAGCTCTACCGGCTAATGTGTGACGTCTGTATCTTTGGTCTATACTAGACTGTTCTATCGATCTCTACCGCGGATGCAGTGTTCGGTTCTTCGCTCTGTGCATTCTACGCACACCACCACCATGCCCATCGTGTTGGACCCCCACAAGGGCCTCTGCATCGACGCAACTCCATGCGCAGCTGTAACCGCAGCGTCATCCGGATTCGACCGCCTCGACTGGGATGCTCATTTAAGCGCGCCGCCTGCGCCACCAACGCCCGAACCAGCTAACCGCAAAGAGCGCAAGGCACAGAAGAAGCAGGCAGTGGCTGCTAGACGCAAGCAGAAACGAGAAGCTGAGGCGATGGATAACAATAAAACCGGTAAAAGCGACACCGAGACTGCGGGCGAGCCTATCAACCGTTATGCGGTGGTACAAAAACTCGAGCAACTCTGCCGTCTAATTGCTCCACGCAAGAACACCGATTATGTCGCAGCCACTTTTGGCCTGATTGCACTTTACAAGAGTGATGTGGACCTTGTGATGCCCGAACAGTGGCTCAACGATAATAACATTGCGTTTGTATACGAGACGCTATGGACCTATTTCATAAAACCGTCAGACTTTGGTCACCACCTCTATCTCATGTATCCGGCGCTCGTGCAACTTCTTGTACATTATCCGATACCGGAAGACATTGGATCCATCTTGCCGCTCAAAGACTTGGCCCGGCTGAAGGTGGTATTGATGCCGTTCAATTTTGTTGACGAATACGCCTCTATTGACTTGGAGGACGCCAATGTTGGCGACCACTGGGCGCTTGCACTTGTTTGTGTGCCACAGAAAACGGTGTACATCTATGACTCTATGGCAGAAGATGCAGAAGCAGATGCAGACGCAAACAACGCCGCGTTGCTTGCGCAGTTGGTGACACGCATAAGGGCCTCCATGTTCAAGCCCTCCGACACGCTTGCAGTTAAGCACATGGCGTGCGCACAGCAGGACAACTTTGATGACTGTGGAGTGTACACCATCATGTACTCGTGTTTCTTGGTAGCCCAGTTGATGTCGGGTGAGCCAACGTCCCTTGACCTTGGCCGCGTGCGTTTTGACGCGCTCTTGGGACGCATGGCGATGATGGACCTTATATATAGAATCGCCCCAAAGAATATAGACGAATAGAAGAGCAGCCACGGTGGTTGTCAAGGGAACAATATAACGTTATGTACGAATTGGCTAATCGACCACCGGAGAGGTATTTCCATGGGCCCAAAATGAATTGATTGCAAATTTGACGACATTTGCACACTATATTACCGCAATGTCTTGGCTCCCAATGACTCTTGGGTCAAATGCGCTTGCAAAATCAGCGCCGTGAACATTTTCGCTGACGACTCCACTGCGATTAGGTGCGCCACCTCTTCCACGCTCTCGTAGAGGCTATGCATGCGCGACGTCCGCGAGACCCGCTCGCGGAAAAAAATGTCGCGTGCTTGATCGTACCCCACCTGCTCGCCCAACCCAAGTGCCGCTACAAGCAGTACCAAGCGGTGGGAAACCTCAAAAGCGTTGGAGGCGTAGCCCAAGAAGCCAAGCATTTTGGCCCGGGGAATGGCGCGGGTAACCGACATAGTCAACAAAAACGCCTTGCAGTCGACCACACTCGCAAGCGCAGGCATGAAAAAGTCCCACAGGTGCGGAAGAAGGTATGCACCTCCCCGATGCACCACGCGCGCAAGCGTGGTTTTGGCTGCGCCAAACTCACCGCGGCTCAACTCGCACATGGCACGGTACACGAGCGCCAGATCACCACCCTGACTTACATTATATTGCTCGAGCAAGACGTCGCGGCCGCGTAATTCGAGCAGATTGAATGGTCTACATGCCACACATGCAAGGCCATAAAGAACTAGTGCTTCATCGTGCAAATGCACCCGGTGCAACAATTGCAAATCCGGCTCGAGGGTATCGAATTGGGACACAAAGGTGGAAAATTCGGCTTCTTTAAACTGCAAGAGAGCCACGTACCACTGCACTAAGCATGCATAGTCAAATTCTGCAGCCGCAGCATGCGCCACCGATGGAGGTTTTTCTGCCGCCGACCGGCGCACCCATGCGCACCGCATATTATATGCGTCGCACCGCGCGGTGGTTTGAGCCAAAAACGACGGCTGCGGCGTCTCCTGCGCCGGCTTTTTCTCTGCGGGGGCAGCAGACCCAAACCACACCTGCCCGTATACGTGGGCCACGATCTGGTAAAAGAGAAACTCAAAAAGGCGGTTGTCCACGAATGCTTCGTGGTCAGTAGGATGACTTGCGAATGGCGCCAAGTACTCGAGCTTGTTAATGTAGTATCCGAGCATGTGGAAATCGGCCCGCACGAACAGCGCGCGAAAAAGCGGGAGAAACTGCGCGAACAACGCCGCCTTGTCGTGTCCTGCGGTGCCCGCATCCTCGCGAAAAAACGAATCGTCGGGCGGCGAATTTTCGACCGCGCGCGCCCACTCCAATGTGTAGGCGGCACCATCGGGGCGGGATTCAGTGCGGACATGGGCGATCAACTGGGCGGTGTACGGGTGCACCGAGTGGTAGCGATCCATTAGTTGCAACGCCCTGATGGCAATGTCGCTATCAGGCACCGCCTTGAAGCGTGTGACGAGAGCGTGTATCTCAAGAAAATCCAAGTCCATGGTATTCGATTGGAGGAAATTAGGGCCCGTGGGAAGTTGTAGATGGGGAATTATGGTGAACGGAGAGGAAGGAAGTTATCAACAATAAGAGATGAATGGAATTGAATACAAAAGCAAGCCGCCGAATCGTACACCTAAGAGTGTATTTCCAATCAGTGAAGAAAGTGAGGATCAGAACGAGTTGAAGTAGGGTTCAAAGGCAATGCGCGCTCGAAATCGGTATGGGTGCCGGAATATCGGTCGACTTACACCTGATTGCACTATGATGAGGAATGGTAAGACATGCCCCAGAGCCCATAACATCAGGGAGTAGCGTATAGCCCAGTGAAATGAGCACATCACAAAAAAACCAACACTAACCCTTACTACATAACCATATAGCCCTATAGCCCCATACCAACCTTATTACATCCCAATTATAACCTAATTACCTAATAACCTAATTACCTAATAACCTAATTATCCAAGATAGTCCCATTTTCCCTAGAATGTTTCCGTTTTAAGCCACGATCCAATTCTTTAGCAACAGTCTCAACCGCCCAGCAAAATTCTGTGTGATATGTTCTCTGTCTTTCCTATCGTGATCACATCAACATCAGACTGGTGGAGTACGATGATGCGATGTGATATGACATCAGCGCAATGCCAAAACAGAACGGAATCCACGTTGTCATAGTCAACGAGCCCGCACGGTAGATTGCATTCAACACCAACCCGATCACAGAACCGCTCAAAAATGCGTACAACAATCCCACAAACAAATACAGCACAAACACGATCACCGGCAGCGTATGCTTGAGTTGACAGTGGTGGTACGGGGTCTGGTGTTGGCGCGACATTCGCCAAAACATATTCACACACGCACAGAGTCCAGCAATTCCGTATGCAAGGGAGTAGAAGATAAGGGCCCAGTAGACGGTGAAGCGCCAAATGTCGTGGGTGTAGTAGAGAAACAGTGCTTCGTACTTGTCTGCGTGCAGTCCCAAGGGCCAGAAGAGGGACGGGAAATGAGGCGTGGAGTAGCCGATGGGTATATTAAACTCACTCACAAGAACTTTCATTGAGGTGAAGGGGCGGAGTGGTGAGCAGTAGAGGTATTAACTGGGATGGTGACTGCGTGAACCCGGCTATGATGGGGCCGCGACATTGGTACAGACTTGGCCTGCAGGTAGAGCACTACATCCACCTCAGATCGAGGGTGTGTGTGGGTAACTCGTTCGGATAAACTCCAGCCGCTTGGGTCGGATATAATGAGATGCGAGAAGAACCAATATAGACTTGGTCCTTTTTCTACCGCCACCGGTTTCCCTGGGGAAACGTCATGTAGGATATCAAACACGAAACCCATACATCTCACACCATTGCGGAGGTCACGTGAAACACTTCATCTCATATCGCCACCACCGCCAGTTTTGTTGGGAGTTGAGGGGCCAGTCAATTGCTACGAACGTCGAGTAAAGATCGTCCCCAAGCCTTTTCCCACCCATCTCACTCCTTTCCTGGCACTCTTGTCTTTCTCCCTCAACCAGTTTTCCATCCCTATGCAGGCGCGCACTATGTACCACACAATCGCCACTCGCCAACATACTAGACATACCTACCACCTCTCCTAGACAAGCACAATATGTCCAGAAGATACGATTCCAGAACGACGATTTTCTCGCCTGAGGGCCGGCTTTACCAGGTGGAATACGCCCAGGAGGCTATTTCCAACGCCGGAACTGCCATTGGCATTTTGTCGGAAGAGGGCGTGGTTTTGGCGTGTGAGAAGAAATTCACGTCCAAGTTGCTTGACAACGACGGCAGCGCAGAGAAGTTGTACTTCATCAATGACCAGATGATGTGTGCTGTTGCCGGTATGACTGCAGATGCGCTGATTCTCGTCAACAATGCCCGGGTTAATGCGCAACAGTACTTGAAAACATACAACGAGGATATCCCATGTGAACTCCTTATAAAGCGAGTGTGCGATGTGAAGCAGGGCTACACGCAGCACGGTGGTTTGCGTCCGTTCGGCGCGAGTTTCATTTACGCGGGTTACGATGACCGCTACCAGTTCCAATTGTACACTTCCAACCCTTCGGGTAACTACAGCGGCTGGAAGGCCACCTCCATTGGTGCCAACAACTCGGCGGCGCAAACGTTATTGAAGAAAGACTACAAGGACGATTTGCTGTTGAAAGACGCGTGCGAGTTGGCGGTGAAGGTGCTTTCCAAGACCATGGACAGTGCCAACTTGAACAGCGAGAAGTTGGAGTTTGCCACATTGAGTAAGGGCAAGAACGGAGTGGTGAGAAAGATCTGGTCTGAGGAGGAGATCGATGCGTTGATCAAGATCCTGGGGGTGCTAGACAAGGCCGATGAAGAGTAAGTAGTGAAGTGATTACTAGAGAATGATGTAGGCAGACGCAAAGGAGAGGAAGTGATGCATAAGGCACGGTAACTCGGATGCATGGGATGCAAATACGCAGAAGGAGCGATATGGCAGGCGGCCCACCTACATGACCCCGCTGTGGGAGTTGAATCATGGCACCGCGACATCGCCAGCGACATACATATTGACGCACAACCACGATAATGGCGACATGCATGGAGAGCATCCACACGCATAGAGACACATGTAACATGCAAAAAAAAAAGTTCCACCGCTTGTTGCCGGATTCCGGGTGTACATCGTTAGAGCTGATCATGCCCCAGGATGTGCATCACTACATTCGCGCACACTCTTCATTGCTACAATCTGCAACCCCCGTATTAAAATCCTCGTCCACCCAATTGAGCATTGCTTCTCTGGATTTCCAACCTTTCTAGTCATTTCCAAATCCGCCGGTGATGAACTTTTTTACCCCCGGATTGTCTAAGCTGGAGCTTCACCAGATTCACCAGACAAACACCATCTCGGTTAAGTTGGGCTTGCAGTACCGGGAATTGGTTGAGTCTACAAATACTCATTTACTATCCGCCAGCTCAGAGAACTTGGGTGAAGAAGTGGAGCCAAACTCTGTTCAAGAAATATTCAGCGACTTTTACTACTCCGCCCGTTTGGACAAACCTAAAAGCGTGGCGGTTCCAGAACTCTCTTTGAAGTCGCTACAACAGTTTCAAACTCGCTTGGCCCAGTTGAGAAAGTCCGCCAGCCTTCCTGCTGTTCCATTCTCAGAAGCAGAATCGTCTTTGGTGCATATTATTGACCAGTTCACGCTTATCATCACCTTTAACCACTTGGCCAATGCCATCGTTACTAAAACAATAACCGCAAAGGGTAACTTGGGCTACTGGACCGATTTGCGTCTGTCTACCTACGGCAAGATATGCTATATGGTGCAAACGCTGCCCGCTCGGATATACACTTTAGGCTTAGCCGCGTTTCAAAATATTCCAGCCCAGCCCGAGTTTTCCATTGCCACTGTGTCATCTCCACGGCTTCTTATCAACGCGGTAGTTCGCAACATAACGGAAGTTGCTATCGCACTCAGCAAAGCAGCAGCAGAAGCAGTGGATCAGCTCAACACCAACTTTATCGTGAGAAACTCGCGGCTCCGGTGGATAAATATGCCACTTCACCGCGTCGACCAAGAAATCAAGTACAAGGTCAAGCGCACCGAGTCTCAGTTGGATACGTTTTACGCACAATTAGGAAAAATCATCAATAGCCTTCCAATGGAGCAAGAAATATTTACTGATTTGTTGCCTGAAACCGATAACAGCGTTGGTCAGGTGATTGATGCAGTGATAACATACATTGATGACAGCTCTGAATTGTCCGCAACTGCCCCACCTGGATTCATTACTCGTTACTGGCCCATTTTATTTTTGCTACTCAAGTACGGCCCGTCAACCACAGCTTCTGTGTGGAAAAGCAGGTTCGACATAATTGATTGGATTAAACACAACTTGGTGGAGACCACGGTGGGATTCTGGAAAAACTGGATTGTCAAGCCTGTGGCAGATATGCTAGCTATTCTTCGCAACGATGATACTATGGCCATAACTTCGAAGGAGTCATTGAGATCGGATCTTGATTCGTTGGAAAGAATGGTGTCCGATTTTGCTAGGGACAACAATATCAGCGTTGATCCCCAGCAAGTACACACCGCAGTTTCCCGTGGAGATTTAACCATGATGATGTCACAGTACGAGCACGATATCCGTACGCCTTACAAACTGATTATTCAGGGCCTGTTGATCCGGTCCATACTCATCCAGGTTCAGAAAACAAAAGTAGATGGAGGAATTGCCATCAATGGTATTGACAAACTTCTTAAGCTGCAACAGCTTCTATTTGGAATTCTTTCGATTCTGCCGTCACTTTTTATTTTGTACCAGGCAAACAATGCACTTCTGAAGGATACTTCCTTATCACAAGATGTCGTCTCCCGCCGCATCTTGTGTCTAAAGAGTTTGAACCAAATTGAAAAGCTTGTCAACGGTGAGGGCCAAGGCGATAAGCTCGTGAATGATGGTAAATTATTCGTGGAAGTGGTCAGCTTGTCGTTGATGTCGTCATCTGTGATTCCCTCAAGATTAAGAGACGAGTTTTTGCACGATATCAATGAACTCGCATTGCGCAACACCGAAACCGGCTCTCAAGCGATCAACATCACGAATCGTATCTGGAACATGTACTCGCCATTTTTTAGAAAGTCGTTAGTGTAAATAAAGTATACCGCGTTCACACACAATAAACTGGTGCATACAGCATTACAAGAAGATAGTATATTTTCATGACCTCATAGTATAAGTGATTCTCCACAATCTTAACTGTAAGGATCCTTCCGGACCCATCTTACGGGGCGGGGAATGGGAGGCAGTACCTGAACGCAAAAAGCACCCACAGACTTTAATATGTGGGTCAGAATGCATGTCGGCTTCATTTTATTAGCTAATCATGCCAGACTTGACCATAGACTCCGAATGAGGTAATTGTCCCGTCTTCGACTAAGCAGCCCCCGCACTAATAGTCAGAATATGCAGTTTGTGACCGTGGCTTCCCATACAGAAAGCTCCGCTAGGAACACATGCATCGGGATTACCTTTGTTAGTCCAAAAGAAGATATGATCCAAATAAAATGTCCCCTCCTGCAAGTGTGTGTCCGATAGACAAGCGAGTGGCGTTCCCCGCCTCGCAGTTAAATACACACACCTGTATATAAATCAGAGTCGGACATACGATAATCTAACGCCGTATGATACTGGCCCGTTCCACATATCCAAGGTATAATAATGAGATTTCTACATCCGAAACCATGTACTTTACTTCTGATAGTTGTTTTAGTTCGATACGATAGGCAGCTTTCATATTTCTTGCACCTGTACTTAAAGTCCGACCCCAACATCTTGCACCCGCGCATTGCAGATTCGCTGCGGGGAATTCGGGGAGGTATAAGATGTTGATCCAGCCCGTGTATTAACAAGAACTTTTTCTCTTTTCAGTTGGTATTTTGTTCTGTTATATGTTCTTGTTTGATATTGCGTTTTTTTGCCATTAAAACATCCACTGAAACCTTCACTGAAATACGATTTCGTAATTGTTTCGCCAATTGCTTTTTCCGGAGTTTTGACCAATAACATTTTCACCTTCTTGGCACGGTTAACGATTAAGGTTTTTAAGTACCATCCCACAAAATTAAAAAATCTTCTGCATTGCTGCAATCTAAATGTTTTCTGTGGGTCGGTCATATTGCAGTTCTATAAGTTTTCCTCTAAGTTTCACGATGTCCGACGAAGAACAAGCTGCTGCTGAGGGGTTGGGTTCTAAAACAGCCCAAGGAAATTCCCGTCTCTTTAACTGCGGAAGTTGTCAGCGAGCATTTACACGAGAAGAGCATCTATCACGTCATGTTCTTCTGACCCATAACAAGCTCAAACCTTTTGTGTGTGGTTTGTGCTCTCGAGCATTTTCCAGAAGAGATTTACTTCTACGCCATGCGAAAAACCTTCATCAAGGCTCGGAATTAGCCGTGTCCCGAATCCGAAAGCTGTACAAAAAGAACAATGAACAGCTCAAATCAGAGGAAACAAAACTAGAAGATTCGGCTGTTGAAGAAGAAGCACAAGAAACGGGGAATCGCCACAAAATGTCAGTTGACATGTTAGTGAGCTGACTATTTTTCAAACGAAGAAATGTGGTAATATCGTTTGAGCCTAGCGACTTTGGATCGCCTTAGGAAGGCATTTTGAGCTTTGATCCTGGCCCTCATATATACATTATACATAATCAATTACGGGTAATATCTCCACACCTCAAAGTTATTGGCCCCGATATAAATGTCGCTTCATGCGTATGCGAGCTATCTTTGGATTGCATTGGGAACGAGCATATCGCTTAAGCTGGAGATGTCGTGGTGCCCTTCGCATGTCAGGGTGGCCTGCGCATGGAAATGTCGCAACACCCCATCAACACCTTCTTCCACATGCAGACCAACATCTCTGATGCACCAATGTCCAAACCACTATTTGTATACGAGGTGACAAGTACCAGCTGGTGTATTATCGTCACGGAAAATGCGGGACATTTCTATTTTGATACGGCAACCAAGAAATCAGTGTGGCAGTTGAATGAAACTGGGCTAGCTCCAGAGAGATTTGTCGCAAACGTCAACTTCGATGATCTTGGGCTATTGTTTGCTAGGGCTAATGGAGTTGAAATTGAAGAAGATAGCAAACCAGAAAACACTAATAAGAAGAACTTGGAAGAGCAAGAGATTATATATGACGAATCGGAGGAAAGTAATTCTGACGTGAATGGAGAGAGTGAGGACGAGGATGGAAATGAAATGTTGCGGCAGTTATTGGGAGAAAGTGGTCTTCTTCCGGAGGAAGAGATAGACTCCAATAATAGTGAGTCGGTTAATGAATCAAATGTTAATGGCCAACAAGAAAACTCCCCACAAACCTCGACAGGCCTTGCACTTGGATACTCGAGTCTGGAAGACGATTCAGAAGAGGAAGATGATCAAGAATCTGGAAACGGAACATTCAATTCAGTCATTGGTGGCGATGATGAACCAAACCATGCTCTTGATTTGAGCATTGAAGGCGAAACAGAAACCAAGAGCCACGAACCGAAGGCGGATGGGCTAGACCTTTCTATTACCGAAACATCCGTCTCCTCAGAGGATACAGCAAAATTCATCGCACTTTTAGAGAAACACAGAAGTGCCATTTCGATCTACGATCCGTGGTTTGTGGTGGAAGAAGAGCTACTTGCGGAGTTTGCTCAGGATCCGACATTTTACGTCGTTCCTGAAAACCAACGTGAATCTATATTCAATCAATGGGTTTTAGATACCACATTGGCCAACAAACTGTCACTGGAGGCGACGTACCCAACTCCTGAGTTGCGTTATTTTCAGTTTCTCCAAGAGCACAAAAGCGAGGTCCGAAAGCAATACTACGCAGAATTCTATCGTACACACGCGTCAGAATTCAAAACCATGGATTTTGGTCACGTTAAAACGGAGGACGAATTCCGTCGGCTCCGGGTGACTTTGAACGATTTCGCACAATACGAGCGCAGCGCCAAGAAGATGGCAGCTGCAGGTGCATCCTCGAATTTAAAGCTTGAGCATGTCCGCGACTTTGTTAGCAAAAGCCTTGCAAGCCACAAGTTTGAACCTCTCGAGATCCCGGCTTCAGGATCTTGGTTCGACCGCTGGATTGATTTGTGCAACCTGTGCAATTTACCGCCAAAGGTGGTGAACGACCCAACCAACTTTATTGTCGGGGACGAAAAGCGGTTTGCATGCTACATGAGCGCTTTGCAGAGAACATAACGGCAATATTACGAGCCCTGGTGGTACATATTTACACGGCTTTAATGTAGCTTGCCACTTATTCATCAGTTGCCGCCATTTAGTAATCCGCCACTACAACATGCACGTCATAAATTGACCCGTAACAATATCGGTATTATGAAATTGAAAAAAATGGAGCTCTTGCATTTTGTCAATAGAATATACCATCGTTGTTTTCCTCGTACAGGGTGTTGGCGCCGCAACGAACGAACAGTAGGGGTGCACATAAAACCGATCACCGGGACATACTAAGCAACCGAGAACCTGTCACGGCGATAACCTTCCGTTCGCGAATGGTATATCGTGATTTTGCAAAGTTTCACAAGAAATATTATTTTTCTCGTATGTCTGGAGGCGGTGGAGGTAACCCATGAGAGCACGATTTTAAAGGACTCGTAACTTTAACACCGCATGTTTTGCCCGCAAATTGTTATATCCGTGATGTCCGTCAGTTCGAAGGATAACCGCGCATTATGCGCGGTATACCCGCATTAAATCCGCTGGAATCGCCAAGATATGGATAGCTCAGCGCGCTTGACCGCTCCATCGGTAATTAGCGCCAATCCCCATGTATACGAATGGCTGTCATGCGGCGTTATTGTGGAATACATATGTATATATATAAACGGTATTCCATCTTAAGCGCATTTCGCATTCTACACTAAGACCTGTTGTTTTCTCTGGCAGTTTCTGAAACAACGGAGAAACATATCCAATTTACAACTTGGCAATATAAATAATCTGCTTTTCCTAAGTCCACCTTTCTCGTTATTTTCAATCGTCACGGTGATCCCTCTAGATTGATTGACAATCCTGTCCTTTTTCCACAATGTCCCACCATATTCGATCGGTACTAGTCAAAATGCACCTTCTACCTCATCGGAAGAATGACAAAAATGTCGACAAACGCCCTGATAGGCCCAGACTGCAGTCATTTTTGGGCTTATGGAGAAGATCAAGCTCCTCCACCGTTTCTCTGCTCCAATCCCGCCATAACAGCCATGGAATCCAGGTTGTGACTCGTGGCCAGTTAATTCGAGCAGAAATCCCTTCGTCTCGTGCGCTTCGCCTGTGATGCGGATTCCAGCGTATGCTCGTGCACGCGCGAGGACGCATATGACTAAAGCACACATGCATTTCCAAACCTGAGGTTGCATAGGACATTCTGAGCACCAAAGTTTCACAAGCCTCGTGTGTGATATTGCTAGAGAATGTGTGTGGATCGAATTAGCTTGACTTGTTTTTTCGTTCCAGATTTGGAGAGTGATTCTTTTTTTAGATTTCTTGGCGACAGAGGTTACGTTCTTTGCGGCTACCGGGAATACAGCATGCGGGTCATGTCTCCTATAACCCACGACATCAAGATAATTACTTCTCCAACACTGTACATACCAAAATATAATGTCGCAAAGCACGGGGTTTACTGTATTATCGCTATATAGAATTAGACCGGTGGTAGAGGGCAACGGCATACAGGACACTGTAGTTTGTGGATCATCCAGTCTTCCAAACACCGGGTATGGAAGATGTGATGACAGGGTGTTACCATAACGTCATTCATCATTTTCTGGTGTTGCTTCAAGTGTCTCTTTGTTGGCGTTGCTAAGACCGGGATCGTCACAGTCGACATGCAAATAGGGCAATCTAAATCGCACAATGAAACCCCGCTTTCATCAGAGTGAGGCTTCATGCTAGCCAAGATATCAGACGCAAATCCGTGTTCAAGATCTGCCACATTCATCACTGGGTGGTAGTTATACTGGTCTGGGAGCCATTTTTCACTCACCCAAAATCTCGCACCTAGAATATTTTGTAGGTAAAGCATAAAGATCTGGACCAGAAGCCACGATACCAAAGTCAAAACCAACTTTGGGTTATATGCATGGCGGAAAGGGTTGGACTCGTCCAAGCAGAGGTATACAAGCGGAACAAGCCGCACCATTGACGATCCGAACACAAACTCCCACTCGAACGTCTTTCTTCTATTCTTCAACGTGTTGCGGAAGAACTGCGGCACCCAATAGGAATTGATCAACAAGAGCCCTACGTACTCAACACTCCGCCGCACAGAGACCCTCCAGAGGGTGGCAGAGAGCATTAAATTCAAAAAGACTAACGAGAGCATGAACCCAGTCATAATGAAACGGATCAAAACACTGGATTCATCAAAATAAAGCCAGTTGTTCTCAGGAGTGGTCGTCGGTGGAACCGCTGTACCAGTCATATTAATTGCAGGCTCTGTAGTACCTCCACTCGTATCGTCGGTTTGTGGTTCTGGTGTTTGTGGTTGCCCGGCCGAATCACCCGAGCCCCGAAGCATTTCCCAAAGTGTTGTTCCTCTTTCGTTTGCCTGACTGTACGTAATACTAGTCATGTAACGCACCTCGAGGCCGACGAATAAAATTCCACTAAGTAAACCGAGACAAGTGCAAACAAGGCTGATGCGGCTGTTCCACAAGTACAGCACAGACACAAGACACAAAATCGAGTCGTAGAGACTGAGTAGAAAAATGGTATACTTCGATACGTTCGTCAAACGACTAGGGGTGCGATTCATGTTGGTTTGTCTCCGAAACAAGTTGAGATTCAAAAATTCCACGATAATCAAAAGCACAAAAAAGTGATATATTTGCTTCATGGTTACCTCAAACTTCTTCCCTGAAAGCGGCTTGTCTGGGGTGGATTCGAATACAATACCACAATCGGGAGAGTAAATGATCGATTGAGAGATTTCCAACTCAGGTAAATGGCTAGGCAACGGGACACCGCGTGGGTTTTGAAGCTCGTCGTCGATATACCGCAATTCATCACGCGTATAGCCAGTTTTTTCAAACTGAAAGTAGGACACAAGCTCACACAGCTGCTGCGAAAGGAAAAGACTCCGCTTGATATCGTCCAAGGTTATCTGTTCTTCAATTTTGGTAGCATTTATTAGGCGCGACATCAACACCTTTGTTTTGTTGAAGTAGGATTCGCCCATGGTGAAATGAGGTAAAGCATAGTTGCCACGAAACTTGGCTGAACGAGTTAACCCGACAAGTGCACCAGTGTCCTGAAAATATACCCCAAACATATCAAATGAGTTTGTATCAGCCTCGGTGTGATTCTTGATCAGGAGTGACATCACCACTAACGTGGCATCGTCATACACGCCCAACCCGTACTTTGCCGTATTCAACTCCGGGTACATAATTTCCAATGAATCAATACGCAATGAAACCACGCCTTCAGAGTAGGTGGTGATGTTCCCGATCTTTGGGGTGTCATCAACGTATTCTTCCGGGCGCGGGTTATTTTCCGGATCCAGTTCGTACTGCTGCTTGTCATTCTCGTACTGTTCCTCCCGGAAGTAATTGTAGTAATCCCACAAGTATTGTGGCAATCTAAATGAGTATGGCTTAGGACGGTTTTCCGTCTGCACCCGGAATTCGCCATGCAACTGGCCCGAAATATTCAAATGGTATGCCTTGCCCAATGGCTCCACCGGATCGAGGCCAAGAAACAGCTTCACCTTGGTGCTTACCGAATCGGGCAAAATACTGTAATTCTGGTTTTCGGTCCAAGGCTCAGCCTTGGAGAAGTGGTGAAACGGCCATAGCAGAGCGTTTCGGTCGTCCAAATTGTCTTGGTACGAGAGTTCGAGTCCAGTCAAGTTTCCGTAACCCAAATAATACTCCGATTGGGTCAAGTCGTTCCTGTTCTGAAGTAACGTATTCTTGTATGTTTGGAGGACTAATGCTTTCAGAAGATCATTTCCAATCTCATCATCCCGTGGAAACACGTAGAATAAAACGAAAAAGAGCGCGAACAAAAGAACGGCCCGTTGCATGGTGTCGATTGTAGGTTGCGCCGCTGAAGTACCGTAGAAATTAGATGACGATGCACGTGACTTACCACATAACTCGGGCAGAAGTGGCAAACGGGGTGGGTTACCAATTGCAATTCCTAGATAAGTATCACGATCATCACGTGGGATTTCTGATCCGCTCCAGTCGGCCAGATATCTCTGACTCCACAACTATGCCACTGACCCACTTGTAGCCTCCTACATCCATACATCCATACATCTTGTAAATCCTCACCAACTACTTCCACTCCGCTGCTCCAGACAAGAACCATGAGACCATCTGTTGTTAGACTTATACGAGCTCGGCGGCTGGAACACAAAGCGGAACCACTTTTACCTCCGCTCAGACTTTACCGGGCGATTTTGAGAGCGCATCGCACCAAACTTCCGGCCGAGCTCCGGTTTTTGGGCGACGAGTATGTCAAGGCGGAATTCAAGGCCCATAAGACAACGGATAACCCGCTCCACATTGTTGGGTTTTTGACTCAATGGCAGGACTACTTGCGGAGCATCGATGGAGGCAACTGGAAGGAAGGGAAAATGTCGCAACAAGACTTGGACAAAATGTCGCCGGAGCAGGTTGGCCAACTCTACGAGTTAATGCAGGAGACCAAGAGATTGGGGGAACAGTAAGACGAGATAGTGTGAAAGATAGAGGATGAGAGAAAGAGAGAGATCTATAGAATGACAGGAGGTGGGGTCGTATGAGAAAGGGGTGAGGAGTTATCGGTGAGAACACATGAATGACAGAGCAGTGGTATAGAGTCGGAGAGAGTTGCAATTTGATTTAATAGCTCGTTACTAGCAGTCATCATTCACATGAAACTATATCTGCCATCTGGAAATCTATTAAATACAAATACTCCTCGGTGAACTACTGTAGATCGGACCAGCACAAACCTCGTGAACTACTGTCAATCGGACCAGCACAAACCTCATGAACTAACCATCGATCCAAGCATTATTTGAAAGATTGCAAATTCATCATTACAACCTTCGCTGATGCCTGGCAATTCATTACAAACTCCGTCTCTGATGCTTGACAATTCATTACATACTCTAGTAGCTATTGCCGTATACCAGCAAGGCTTTCCTTACAAACCCTTGCCGTAGTTGCCCAGAGCAAAGAAATCGACGATAAGCGCAACGATCTTCTCCAACGCTTCCAACCACGCCTTCAACTGCTCAGTGACCTTAGCTTGGTCCGCACCCAACTTCTCAAAGAAGTCTTTTCTGTAGGGACAAGCCTTCATGGCCAACTTGAAGATTGGCTTGACCAACATGCCGTGGTATTGGGCCAAAGTCTTGGAGTAAGCGTCAGTGAAAGTGACCGTCAACTCCTTGTCGGCGTTATCAACGGTTTCTCTCATGGCAGCAGCAGTAAACTGCAATCCACGGCTCAACCACAAAAGGCCCTGGGTGGCCTTCTTGTTCTTGGTGCCCGCCTCGGACAAAATCAACTCTTGCAAAGTAGCAGCTTCGGTGGGCGCCTCTAAGAGTTTGGCCTTCACCTTCTCGATGTTACCAGTCATATCTTTCTGCACCACGGCGAACGCAGACGATCCCAACAAGTCGAAGAGCTTGACAAGGGACGCGGAGGCTTCCAAGAAGGCAGCGGTGTCGATCTTAGAATCGGCAACCGGCACTTCGGTGAAGGACTTTTTCATTTCATCGAAAAACGTAGACATGGTGGAGAATGGGGGAGAAGACCGGTGGTGGAGGTTTCTGTTGACAAGTGTGCGCGCCGCATGCGCCTCGCGCAGGCCGACACTGGGTGTTGGGGTGTGCATTGATGCATGTCGTCTTCCAGCAGCTCCGTGATGTTGCTGATGCGTATCGCGTCATGTATGTCGCCAGATGCGTGTCGCCAGATGTGTATTGCGGCTACATGTTGCCGAGATGCTCATATATCGGGTTCGATTATATGTTCTGATGTTCGTCCACCGTTTACGACGGAACTGAATGTAGTAACTGTGCAGTCGATTCCCCTTTCTGAGCGCACGGCGCGACCATCCTGTGCTCCGAACATAGTACGGGGGAAATGGTATAGATAAATCTGTGACTGTTGCTTGATGTGAGGCATAGATGATACAGCAATGGCATTTCCGATCTGACGGACTCGTAATATCTTTATGGCCGATTTTCCCCGCTTCCAATCGGAAATTGTATACTGCTACACTGTCACACGATGCAACGTTGCAGTCGTTTCTAGAATCTTTATTTGATTGGACATTATAGAAATAACACATAGGCTTCCGCATCTATGGTTCGGAGGTAAAACCGGGTATAACCAGCCCTTTGTCTTACTAGCTTATATTAGCGTCCAGTTTTGGTCCCAGTCCCATTTCCTTCTCCATCCTATTTCACCTCTACTCTCTGTATCTACTCTACGTTGCAATACCTAGATATCCGTATAATCCTTCCAAATGTCAGTGACTTTACACTGTCTTCTATTGTTTCACCACTCCAAATCATCGGCCCAGTGAACCCGGCGGGTTTCGGTTCTTGCTGCCAGCGTGCGGCCACCACGGCGATATTCGTCCGATTCCTGTTTGGAGTAGAATCCACGACTGCCGTTAGGACCGCCGGGGAAGCGCGTACCATGAAACGCTTTGATAATGGCCATTTTCTGCTGTGCACTGGTGGGCACACTCTCATTGGTGGGAATTTGTACCACTTCGTTGACATCTTCCGGCATCGGAAAGCCCTCACAATTAGAAGCGTTCAATTCCGTGCCAAATTGAGTGGCATCGTTAATCAAGCCAGTCAGAGAGTTGACCAAGTAGATATTGAGCTCGTTCAGTGGCTTCAACACTGGCTTATGTGGAGTTCCCTGGCGCTTGGGCACACATATCCTTTGAGGTGACCGTATGGGCGAAACTGCACCGTTGATCACATTAGGAAGGGCCGAGAGCACGGGAACGCGAGCAGGCCGCCGCAAACGCTTGGTTTCATGTGCTGGTTGCCGTAGTTTGCGTTTCAGCGGTTCGGGGATCGCCGAGTTTTCCTTATTGTCGTCAAGGGCAACCGGAGGCGCCTTTTCCGCAAGAAACGAGTCGAGGCGGAGGTCAAAAGAGTCCAAGGCGTTTTTGTTGGAAAAACGCCCCTTGAATACGCGAGTTCGTAGTTGGTCATCGAGCTCAAGGTCGTCGTTGGTGGCTTGTAGCTGGTTTAGAAGTTTGGCGATCTTGTTGTGGTGGAGCATGGAGTCCTGGGGTTTGCGTAGATGGGTTGTTAATTGAAACAACTCGTTCGGAGGCAAAAACGGATCGCACTTCAACTCGGGAATGGAGACTTTCTCTAGTGGTGGAGGAAGTTCCCTATTCTGACGATTTCTCTTGATGGGACTGGACGAAAGCGGCTCGGATGCAAAAATGTCGTTGGAATCGAGCTGAAACTCGTCCACTAGACTAGTCGTGTCCAAAGACAAATCGGCCGGAGACGACATCTTGTTGTGGAATAAACAACCGGTGGAAAAGATGTAATTATATTCGCACGGTGATGGTGGAGTGTTTACAAAATCGCCAAAACGGTGCGCCAGGCGAGTGCCGGATCTCCACTGTGTGAAGGTAATCTCGTCGCGCGACATTGGCCTCACCAGAAACAGTAGAGGTTACAAACAATGAGGGACAAATGATGATCACAGGAAAAATTGGGGGAGACATCTTATTGGAAGAAACTGAAGTAGAGAAAATAAAAAAGAAAACGAAAACCATCTTCTCAACTAGTCGATAGCTTAGGCTGTTGTGTACCTCGAGTTCAGCGCGATTGGGTGCGAAATGTTTCAGACTAGTGGACCCATCTGATTGTTTAGGCTTTGGCGTGGTGTAAGCAGAAATACCACATTTTCTACAAATTCCACCGGAATATCGCCTTTGGGGGATTTAACCTGCCTAGTTGGACTCGAATTCTCTCATCGCATTCAGTCCACTCCATGTTCCCATATCTAATCCGATTCACAGCTTACACTTTATCATCTCTATGCTTCTATTCTGATATATAGCTCTTGTTCTACAGATAGCACCATTGGAACTTAAAGACCTAGCCAGTAGGTATTCTTCTCCACCGAAAAGTCAGCAGTGCCAACAATACGGTCAGAAGCAGGCCCCACCTGGACCTGGTAATCGCCCTTCTCGGACAACCACTTGTTCTTGTATGAATCCCAGTAGGAAGTGGCCTCAAGCAACGGAATCGACACAGTCACGGATTTGGTTTCGCCCACCTTCAAGAAAACCTTAGCAAAGTCCTTGAGCTCCTTCACTGGACGAATCACCTTGGGGTTTTCGTGATGAAGGTACACCTGTACCACCTCGGCACCATCCACCTTGCCGGAGTTAGTCACATCAACCGAAACAACCACATTTTCGCCGTCAACATTGACTTTTACCTCATCAAAGTCAAACGAGGTGTATGAAAGACCGTGACCAAATGCAAACAACGGGATCACCTTGGTCTTCTCGTAGTACTTGTAGCCCACAAAAATATCTTCTCCATACAATACACGGCCGTCGACAGAACCGTAGTTCAAAAACGATGGATTCTGCTCCAAGGTTTTCGGGAACGTCAACGAAAGCTTTCCGCTAGGATTGAGGTCGCCAAACAACACGTCAGCAATTGCATTGCCCAACTCATTTCCTCCGTACCACGCTTGAACCAAAGCCTTGACGTCATTGACCCATGGGAACGAAACGGGAGAACCGGACTGGTTGACCACCACAACGTTGGGGTTTGCTGCGGCCACGGCCTTCACAAGCTCATTAGTCCACCCGGGAATCTCCATCTCTGGTCTGTCAAAGCCCTCGGACTCCCAATCAGGCGACAATCCAGTGACCAAAACCACCTTGTCCGCCTTTTTCGCAAGCTCCACCGCTTCCTGCAACGCCTTTTCGTCGGTGGTTTCAATCTCCACACCAAAGTACACTCCGCCCACTTCTTGGTACTCCAGAGCAAGCGAAGAGGTGGGTCTGGTGCCGAATTCAACCGTGATCTTGTATTTCTTTCCCTTTTCCAACCGGAGCGAGGCCCGTTCCTCACGAGTGCCCATACCCAAGAAGAACGCATCGCCCCGAACCTGTTTCGTTTTGTTGTCCACCACAAGCTCGCCGTCCACGAAAATCTGCGCCGTGCCGAGACAAGAACAGCCAAACTTGTAGGTGGCGGTCTCGGCCGCGGTGTAGTAGCCCTCGAAGTCAGCATAAAACAATTGTTCGCCGTCCTCCAACTCTGGATGCTTGTAGTCACTCAAGAAAAGACGGGAACTGGTCAACACTCGGGTGTCAAACGGCTTGCGGCCCGGGGTTCCGGGCGCCAGCTTGTAGAAGTTGGCTTGGAGTCCCTTCTGGCCATCTGCGGTGACCACAACCGTTCCAATGTCCGGCAACGACTTGTCCAAGTACGCACCCAAGGTGTGTTCCACCACCACGGCGTTGGCTCCGCCCTTCGCCCTGATCTTGTTGACAATGCCCTCGTATGGCGAAACAGTGTAGCGAGACCGCAACGAGGCCGAACCGCCGCCAGTGTTTCTCTCTGCCTTGGCGTTGGGGCCGATCACCGCGATGGTCTCGTTACCCTTGGCCCAGGTGGCGCTCAAGGGCAAGAAATTGTCGTTTTTCAACAAAACCGCCGACTCTCCCGCAATCTGGCGCAACAACGCCGCCGCGGCTGGGTCTGTGTTCTCCAACTCGTCCTGGTCGGGATCCACGCCCGACTCGAGACAGTCGTTGACGAAATTGAGCACGCGGCGGGCGTTCTCGTCAATCACATCCCGGTGGGTGATGTTACACACCACCTGGTGCACGGTCTGGGTCTGTTCCCGGAACCGAGAAGGACCGGGCATTTCCAAGTTCAACCCCGCATCGAGCGACTCCTTGGAAGTGTACACGCCGTACCAGTCCGACATCACCATACCGTCCCAGCCCCACTCGGTCCGCAACACATCGTGAAGCAACTTCTTCGACTGCGACACATGCTCGCCGTTGACCTTGTTGTACGCCGTCATGAGGGACTTGGGGTTGGCGTCCCGCACCGCGAGCTGGAACGGCTTCAAGTACACCTCGCGCAACGCTCTTTCGGTGACAATGGTATCCACCGCCTTTCTCTCGGTTTCTTGGTCGTTGCACACAAAGTGCTTGAGACACGCCACCACGTTCCCGCTCTGGATACCGTTGACCACGGCCGACGCCACATGGCCCGACAACGCCGGGTCCTCGGAGTACGACTCAAACACCCGCCCACCAAGCGGACCACGAGCAATGTTGCACGTGGGCCCCAAAATGCAGTGCACACCCTTCATTTTCGCTTCGTCGCCCATCAACTTCCCCACCAGGAAAAGCAAGTCCTTGTTGAAGGTGGAGGCCAACCCGGTTCCACAGGGGAAGCAATTGGAAGGCACGGAGTCGAGAAACCTCGTACCTCTCACTCCGTTGGGCCCGTCGGACACTGTGACCTGGGGGATGTTCAACCGGTCGATGTGCGCGGTTTGCCATGTGTTGGCGCCGGCAAGAAGAGAGATTTTCTCTTCGAGGGTGAGTTCTTCGATAAGCGCCTCGACGTCTAGTTGAGGCATGGTCGTTTCTGGGAGGCTTCCCCTCAAAAACGGCGCATCGGGGTTTCTTAAATCGGAGGGTGCAAGGTGCGGCCGACGACCCAGACCGGAACCACTCCCCGATTAGGCAGTGGTGCCGGGCGCCCCACATTTCGTCCGCACTTGCGCCCGAGGTGGGGCCGGCTTATGTGCCGGTCACGGAACAAACTGGTGGGGCCGGGGAATTATAGGGGTCAGCCAATAGACGCGGGGGTAGAGTGCGGCGAGAACTGCAACCGAGTTTGGAAGCTTTTGCCGCGGTGGAATGACGTGGAAGTGGGGGAGTGCTACTGAGGATAGCCATGGCCATAGTAGTGGGGGGTGGGATCCTTCATAGAGGCACGCATCCGCACCAGTTTCGCAATGTCTCTGGAGTGCCTTGCTCCATACAGTGATGGTGCGATTATCTTTGCGAGCGTTGATACGGTGAGATTGTAGTGGAGGGGAATTTTTGACATGGTGGAGGTGGTTCTGGTCACTGAAACCTCGGCTCCATGCTATTATACGGTGGTTGTCACCCGCGGGGTGCATACAGAAATGAAGTTTCAATGGCATTGGGAGGAGGTTTGGTCATCAAAGGAAGTTTGACGTGGGCTCTCTACGAGACTTCAAACGTCAAGGTAATTAATCGCCGGGAGTGAGTACCTTGAAAAGGTGTGCCTGGTAGAAATAACCAGATGGCCCGTAGAGATAACCACATGACCCGCAGAGATAACCAGCAAATAAACAATCTCCTCTTAATCCTAAATTAAGGGGAATAGCATGTCCTCTTTCCCATTGACCCTTCAAGCATAGATTTAGCCACAGAAAAGCGATGACCACATATTGCATGAGTTTGGTTACAGTGCTTAAGAAATTCAGCAGTTAGTCCGGTTGGCTGATCGTGCACTGCTCAAAACAACTTTGCATGTTGTGCCGTCGTGTACTGCTCAAAACTTAGCCGCAGTTTTTGGCCCGTTCTGACTGGCGCCGGTATGTCTGACGATATAGCCACGTACCGTATACGCAGGAAACTTGCCCACCTGGCCTAGATGCTCCATGGTACGAACTGTACGAGTTTCTCTTTTATGATCTCTTTTATTGTAAAGATCCCTTGATTATCCTCATAATAGTACTGATGAAGCAAAGGTGTAAATCTAGAACACATTTAAGCGTTTTAGCATGTCAATCACGCAAAGCATTGTTGCTGTATGTAAAAGGTCCTGGTTCCTGAGTTTGCCGAGTCACCACTGTAACCATCGTAAACAAAGATGAATATTTACAAACAACTTGCCTGAAAAACGATCCAAAGAACTGTCGAAGGAACTGCCTAAAGCAACGCCGAAGCAACTGCCTAAAGCAATACCGAAGCCACTGCCTAATACGTTCTGTCGAGACGAAACTGCCGAGACGGAAAAACATCAAGCCGGACTATCGCTACGACACTACGCCTTCGATGTCGTAAACATCGTCATAATAGCATTGTAGTCCCAAACCTGTCAATTTTGGTAGATTGTCAAAAGATATGATATTCTTAACATCGTGTATTTGATGTTGCCAACAAGCCTAAAATATTGCGCCTGGAGCATTTATTTCATGACGATGTAAACACGTCTACCGTCAACACATAATCAACAGCAAATGCATCCGATCGCAACGCACAATAACCTACAACCAATAAAACCCAAGGTTCAGCCGAATAACGCTACAATGCAACATATCCATGAAAGTGTATGATATCCGTAAAAGAAAGGGTAGTGAAATGAAATGAAGCCAGTCCAAATCACTCTAAATAGCACAGGTGTTGGTCAAGTACACAACATATTCCACAACAGCACTGGAACCATCTTCGAGAGTGGTGGTGACTTGCGATGTGGAAGTGTAGTAAGTACCATCTGGAATGGCAACCGTGGTGGTAGGAGCTGGCGAAGAGGACGCAGTACCGGTGGTTGTGGAAGTGGTGGTGCCAACAGTGGCATCTTCGGCACCTTGGGTGAAGGCTTGGGTTGTCAAAGAACCTTCAGCATTTGTATATATGAATTCGCTGACGGTGACGATCTGGGTGTAGTCGGAAGTCACGGTAACGGTAACATCGGAGTTTTCGGTCACAGAGGTAACAGCAGCAGTGGCAGCACCAAACAAGGCAAACGCAAAGGGCAAGAAACGGGTGGTACGCATGATGATGGAAAAGCAAACTGGTGGAGGAAAACCGCACTATTAAAAGGGCATGGGCGAGGATTTTATGGTTCCTGCAAGATATTCTTCAATTACGCGCGCAGGCCGCATTTGCACAGAAATATTCCATTGTGGGCCGCAAGTTTCCCGCCATGCGTCTTAGTCGCATTGGCCAAGTGAACGGGTTCCGACCATCTCAACCCGAATTTTTCACCCAAACAGACACACAGTCCCTGGGTCGATCAATGCTATATTTTCTATGTTTTTGCGATTGTGTCCCAAAACCTTGGTCTGTTTCGTCTCCCCAACATATGTTCTTGTGCTGGCTGCATGTCTCGAAAGCAGTATCATGCGCCTGCCGGACAGTGAGCGCGCAAGCCAGCATTTGAGAAATCACCCTTCTGGCCGGCTGGTATAGTCATTGTTTGTCCATCTTTCGGCAAGCGTCGACGCGTCTATGGAATAGGCGATATTCACGTTTCTGTTCTGCTGGTGCCCGTGTACGTCGTCTTTGTGGCTGGCCGCTGATAAGGAGAAGTCTCAGTTCCTACTATATGTGTCTAACCCAATTCTATGTGCTGCGTGCAGAGTCGTAACCACGGGCGCAAGTTCTGACTGACTATTTGGCGGGCAAGGAATATTGGCACCTCTGTAACCACCAACCTACAGCATAAATAATAGAAGACCTTATTTTTGGAATGATTCATTGCATTCTGGGACATTGCGCTCAGATGATTTTCTTCCTTTCATAAAATATGCTTATATACATGTGCGAAGTCGGACAATTTCACTTCTGTCAGATGTACAGATCGTCCTCTGCGTCACATGCAGCATGTTCGTATATGACCAAAATGGGCCAGATCGTTGATTGTTGTAACTTGACGAAAGGCTAGAGTGCGAATGAGTCCTAGACTGTCGTACATAGGTGAACTCTCTCCCGTCATTCCACGCCGTTGGTACTTGAATTCGATAGCCTGTTTCAACTGCAACCATATTTATACAGGAGTCTCATATCTGCACGGTGCCCAAACTGATTCGATATCTCGTCACTTTTCACGGAGCCCTTGACAGGATTCACCGCACTATCTTGATGTATGCCGGTCCCTTTTGTTTCTTACGGTGATATCAGCTTCGGTATACGGACTATGATGACGGTATTTCCAAAAGTTGTTCAGATTCAGTGATAGTTGCATAGTATTTGTTGCAGTAGTCGCATAATATTTGTCGCAATATAAACTCGTCTTCATCCTCGACATAGAAGTCATTGTTACCTCGTCTATTAACGGCATTTAGAGATCTGATGTACTGAAAGTATTACCGAAAATTAATTGTTATCAGAAAGGGGACGCGTGTAATCTAGACGTTGCATCACAATAGGGAATAACCGTCTCGAATGACGCACTGCCTCCGTGACATACACTGTTTCCATCACATGAACGGCTCCAGTAAATATCAGCCATCTTTAGGATGACCATTGCAGATGATCCAAAAGCGCCATTTCTGATATGCCAAGGGTGCTATTTCTGATGTGAATATGACCTGAGTACCGAAGCTCGGGTCATTTCTGAGTTGTCTCGAGTTCAAATCGGCCAAGTACTTTGAGTATGACATATGCGCATCTTCATAGCTCCTCTTAAAATCCGAATGGCCCTAACCATTGTCTTGAGCAAAGAACTGACAATCGGTCAAGGTCAGACAACTGTCTTGATGTTTTCTGAACCGCCAACTCACACATAGTCCGTAGGCATGATTAACATGTCTGCACCACATTTTCCCAATTGCAAGCGCATTCCAAACACGCAAAAATGAGGATTCGAAGTCGATTTCCCTTCTCGATCGAATACCTATGCCTCGCTTACACCGGTTTCTCGATCCAAGACCTGAGACTATTTTGCTTCGGTAGTCCGAGCCTTGATGTCGGCCACCCCTTTTGCCAAATGAGGAAATTCCTCCACGAGCTTGTCGCTCAAAATATCGCACAACCGCAGAAAACCCACCATCTTTCCTTTGAGTCGGGCATTCAGCTTGGCCGTGACCTCCACGAACTCCCGAGTGTAAATGTCCGGGTTTCTTCCGTCTTCAATATAAGTCAACACATCCACAGGAACAGGATACTGTTGGGTGAATGGACTATCCGTGAGTCCTGAGAGCTGGCTTATCACCTGGTTGGTTTTGTGGGTGAGAGCCGAGTGGGACTGTTGAGTTCCCTGATTATCGTGAACGAGAACACCCAATTCGATAAACGACTCCACTAGGGCCAGAACTTGGCTCGCAGTGGCGGCAAGTGCCTCGTTTTCGGCCACAGGCGCGATTTCCGAGGTAGTCATGCAGAGGTCAAGTTTGGGTGTAGGTGTGGAGTAGTGGGTCTTGAGTCTGGTATTGAATGTACTGGCGAGTATTGAATGTACCACGGTGGGTGCAGGAACGTCTGGGACATGCCTAACTTCAGGCAACACAAACCGTTGTCGAACAAATTTAAAGAGGAGGAGTGTGCTTGAAGTCAATCTGCTATTGCAGAGGGTTTCTCTTTTTTTTTTTTAGTTTTCGAAATTTCGAAACCGCAACTGAAGTCGTAAAATATCGTACAATGACAGTGGTGCCCATTCGCGCGTCGCAATTGACCGGGCCAATGTGAAGTATCACCAATTCTTTTTTATTCCACCTCCCGTCTAAAATCGGCCCAATTTTGCAATTTTCGGTTTTTGCGTTGCTCGGGCCGTATATTTCCACACCAGATAACATACCGGCCTTTCATCTTCTTCATTTGGCTTGATTTCGCCCGTTACCCTCCTGCTTCAATCACGCCCTGTCTAGATTTTAGGTTACTTTCCATCATCGACACTGTATGCACTCCGACCATCAGCCTCGTACTGTGCACCACCAACATATCGCATCCAATTTATTAGCACTTTATATCCACTGGCGGTAAGTTCTCCTACCCGCTCTTCTGTGAATTCCTCCCGTCCGTGCATTTCCATATAGGGATACTCTATCACTTACCCTTTTTGGTTTGACCCCTTCCGTTTTTGCGCTCGCTCTTCTGTTATTTATTCTTTCTTACAATCATTCCACGGTTATACCAACCACCTACTCCAATGGACCCCAGCGCAGTGGTGTTACACTATAATCCGGGAAAATGGGCTGACGTCAGTAGTCGTCTGCAAACTGCTTCGCCCACAAAGGTAGTGACCTTTAGTTACAAACGAGATGGTTCCACCACCCCATCTAGACCCCCAACACCCGCTTTTCTACTGCTGTTTGAATCGCAGGAATATCTGTCGCAGCGAAAACTTGTCGAGTGGGATAGCCCGCAAACAGAAAATGACAGCCCGCGCAAAAGAAAATCACAAACGCCCGAGCCGGAAAAAAATGGCTCCCGTGAATTTGGCAGCACCGGTGCGGTGGTGATCCGGCCCGTGGCTGAGTCGCTTCGGGCGCTCCGACATTACCCGGCTGCAGACGGCGTTGATCCAGGGGCGGAAAGGGCCTGGACCGTAGACGTTGTCAATGTGGCGCAAAGGCTCCGGCTCTTGCGCGACACATTCAAAGTGCTCCAGCTGGTGCGCAAAAAACGGCTCATGGGCGAGCGGGCGGACTTCCGCGCCGCCGACGACCGACCAAACACGCCGGTGCTGGACGACGAGCAGGCGGGAGTGCTGCGCACCGAGGACGAAGAGGACGGTGCGGGGGTGGCTGCAAATCCACCACCGCCACCACCCAACCGGCGCGGGCGCCCGCGCAAAAAGGGTCTTCGCGGCCGCAAGCCGGGCGTGCGTCGCGACCCGGTGGAATCGCGCGCCGAGGTTCGCCTGTCGCCTCGCACCCGCGGTGGCATTCGCTCGATGATTGAAGACGCCCCGGATGACCCGCCCGAAGAAATGCCTCTTTTGACGCTGCCACCGATTCTTCCGAGTCAAAGGGTGGTGGTTGCGGCAACAGGGTATGCGCAGACCCCGTCCGAGGCGGCGGCCCAAACCCAGACGTCGGGTCACATGGGATACGGTCAGCCTCCAT
Organism: Clavispora asparagi; assembly: GCA_030573135.1. Classification (NCBI taxonomy): domain Eukaryota; kingdom Fungi; phylum Ascomycota; class Pichiomycetes; order Serinales; family Metschnikowiaceae; genus Clavispora; species Clavispora asparagi. The sequence continues at coordinate 34,752 of JAJMCU010000013.1, forward strand.
ATACACAGGCTATAACGGGACTGGCTCCGTATACACTGGCTCCGTATACACTGGCTCCGTATACACTGGCTCCAACGGGACTGGCTCCAACGGTACAAGCTCCAACGGTACAAGCTCCAACGGTACAAGCTCTAACGGTACAAGCTCCAACGGTACAAGTTCCAACGGTACAAGCTCCAACGGTACAAGCTCCAACGGTACAAGCTCCAACGGTACAAGCTCCAACGGTACAAGCTCCGATGGCAAATGCCCTGATGGTGCAAGAACCAATAACGCAAGCGCAAATCACTCATGCCTCAAACAGCCAAGTCCCAAACGCTCATATTTCATCCAGCCAGATTCCTGCCAGCCAATTTCCAGTCACGCAGGCTCAAATGACTCAGCCTCAAATGACCCAGTCTCAACTTGGCCCCATAACCAGTCATACCCCTCTAGTAGGAGGTCAACTTCCGGTCCCTACATCAAGCGATTCCTTGTCCGGTGTTCCAGTTCCCCAATTAAGTACACCCTTATCCGGTGTCACGGTTCCCAATTCAAGAACCCCTTTGCCTGGTGTCACGGCTCCGTTGTACGAGGTATCTAACATCACACCAACCTCCTCGGTACCTGCCGTCACGATGTCCAAGCCTGCATTAGCAACTGGAACACCGGCACCCGGTGCGCCTGTAACTGCACCGTCTGCGTCTGCTATCCCAACAACACCTATCTCGCCTAGTGTTCCCCGGACCACCACATCATCTGTACATGCTCTAGTCAATGCTGATCCAGCACGATCTACTTCATCGGAAAATGCTCCGCCAGTACATGCTCATACATTGGATCGTACTACTCCATTGAATCAGACTCCATTGGATAATTCTTCATTGAATCAGCCTTCATTGAATCAGACTTCATTGGATCATTCTTCATTGGATCAGACTTCATTGGATCAGACTTCATTAAATCAAACTTCATTGAGTCAGTCGCCATTGAATCAGACTCCATTGAATCAGACTCCATTGAATCAGTCGCCATTGAATCAGACTCCATTGAATCAGACTCCATTGAATCAGTCGCCATTGAATCAGACTCCATTGAATCAGACTCCATTGAATCAGTCGCCATTGAATCAGACTCCATTGAATCAGACTCCATTGAATCAGTCGCCATTGAATCAGACTCCATTGAATCAGACTCCATTGAATCAGTCGCCATTGAATCAGACTCCATTGAATCAGACTCCATTGAATCAGTCGCCATTGAATCAGACTCCATTGAATCGCAACACTACATTAAGTCATACTGCTCCATCAGTATTTCCTGCTCCATTGAATCATAATACCCCATTGGAGCACGCGCAAACAAATAATCCAACGCCCTCGTCAGCCTCGGTTCCCCTTCCAACCCTCTCGGTGCCTCTACCTTCGCCGCTATCCATATCTGCCTTGTCGTCTCATCATTCTCCATCCGCCCCCGCCGCATCATTCGCGCCTGTGATACCACCCTCCAGTGTCAAATCCAATTACGAGAACTGGACCGTTGTAACACCATCTACAGTAAACACTGAGCCTGCCACCAGCTCAAGCGATGACAATGAAGCTGGCGAGGCCAGTGTCGGAAACACGGATATAATTATGTCTTCTGCATCTGCGGTGTAATTAGCCGCCCCATCCGAGCCAGTTTCCGCTCGGCAGGATGCCATGTCAGTGTTTCTGGCGCGCGATGAGACGGCTTGATTTCATTGGCCAAGACTCTGCGTTTCCCAGGGAAACTCTTCCTGGGGCGTGGTTTCACTCCGTGATTCCCCGGGCATTAATTCTGACATTGCGGTCATAGTTTATTGGTCCGACGAGTGGGTCGGGCATTTCCGCAATTTTTGCGAGTTGCATCTGTCTGCGCCAAACCTTCCCTGCACTGAAAGAAGGGCCCCTCTCACCGTGCCCGTCAATGGGTGATGGCGGATGCAGATAGTGTAAGCGATTGGACAAGATCCCGGCGATCATGTCTCTCCCATCATTTTTTTTTTATTTTTTAGCTGCAGCTAATGGGTATTTGCCGGTCCTCCTTAGGTGCTGCTGAAGTCCTGCTTGGGTCCTGTTGAGGACCTGCTCCCGTTCTGCTTCCGTCCTGCCTCCGTCCTGCCTCCGTCCTGCCCCTAGGATTTGCCGGTATTGGGGCCCTGAGGTGCGACTTCCTCTTCGGGTAACCTCGGGTATGCGCCCCCACACACACTCCATCTAGCTACTGGCAGGGATGGCACAACCGCTGCCCGGAGTTTGGTTGTATTCTCCGGAACCTTCAGCTCTAGCCGGAAACAAGGTGTATAGAATCGTATCCGATCCAAAGGCGCCCAGAGGTGCGCGGAATAAGGTGTCTCTGCACCTGGGGGAGCAATCGGGCGAGCAATCGGGCGAACATTAGGGCGAGCGCCACCTCCCGTCCCAGCACAAAACCAATATACATCTGCTACTTGATTTAGAACGCGAGACGCCGCTTCGTGTCACTGAACACCCCCCGGAAAATTTCAACCGCCCCACGAAGCGCCGCCTGCAGTGCCCGCTCCAACGGAATCCAAGGCAGTATCTCTTATCCTGCAGACGCTCCACATTATCTAGCGATGGTAAAAGCGGCTAGGTTTTTCCCATTGTCTATCTGTACTGCCTCTTCTGGTGTCCCATTGCACTGCTAGATTGTGGTGTTCCGTGGCAAGAGAGTGAAAATTTTGTGAATTTCATCTGGCCCCTTGACTACTTGCGCTGCTAGCCCATTATTATTCTCATTTGGGCCCCTAATCCATAATCAATCAATCCCCTTCTCCTTCGTGGTTCCGCCCTCCTCCAATTGGTTCCCCACCCGATTACCAACCCCCTTCCCATCTTCCCATCGTCTCATCTCCTCCCATATCCTTACCTTTCCCACTCTTATGCCAGAAGCCCGTCCGCCGTTGCACCACAACATAACCTCACCCGATTTGGTCGGATTCCGCCAAAAAGGGTCGCTGGTGTCCCTCCTCGCCCTGGGCGACTTGGCGGAAAAGATAGAGAGCAAGGAGTTGCTTGATGCGCTCCGCGAACGCCTGAACCAGGTCTACCGCGATATTACCTTCCCGTTTTCGCTTGCGGACAACCGCAACTACCATCAGCGGGTGTCTTTTGATACCATCAACATCCAGTACGCCGAGGACCTGGACGACGACAGATACTACTCTCCGCGGCGGTTGCTGGACAACGGTGACTTTCTCGGCGACTTTTTGCCCCGCGGAAGAGGCCGTGAGCGGGATTTGGTCCACTCCCCCTCCGCGTCGCCCAACCGCATGCTTTCGCCCATGGGCATGGACATGAGTGCGTTCTTTGCCCGCAACCAGATCGCGTACCCCACCACGCCCATCATCACGCGCCGCGGATGCAACTTTTCCCGCCTCCACAAGGATTTCGAGAACTTGTACTTGGGGAAGTTGGCAGGGCGCGGCTTGCGGCCGGTGTTGCCCCGCCGGGTGATTTTGGTGTACATTTCCGGCCGGAAGCATACCTGGGTTGCCCTCGACTGGGTGCTCCGGTCTTTCCTCGAACAAGGCGACACCGTGATCGTGGTGGCGGCGATCAGCCACAGATTGGGCCGCGCCGTGGGCAAGTACTCTAACTACCAGTCGCCGCAGCGGTACCCCGCGAAAACTCCACGGGTGCGTTTCCGCCAGCGCACGCGGCCGGAGTTCATCAAGACCATTGCGGCTGACGTGATGGAGTACTGCTTGAGTGTGGTCAACCCGGACGTGGTGGCCAAGATCACGGTGGAGATCTCCGAGGGCAAGACCAAAGACGTGTTGAAGGATATGTACAAGCTTTATGAGCCCAACATCGTGGCCACCGGGTCCAAGACTAATGCACGCAACAGTGCGCCGCTCAAGTCGTGGAACTCGTCTCGGTTGAGCGACCGGCTCGTGAAGAACTTCCCGCTTCCCGTGTTGGTGGTCCCGGCACTGAACATGGCCCCGTTCGAGCGCCGGTTGCGACGTGCGGTTATCCGAGAGCACGTTGGCGCATTGGCCGCATCTGATTCTACGTCGCTGGACAATTCGGGCGCTTCCCACAAATCAGAGTCCAAATCAGAGTCCAAACCAGACTCCCAAGCGGACTCCCAGGTGGACTCCCAGGCGGACTCCCAGGCGGAATCCCAGGCGGACTCCCAGGCGGAATCCCAGGCGGAATCCCAGGCGGACTCCCTGAAGTTCGAGGCCAAGTCAACCGACCCGGCCAGCTCTCATAAGCCGGAGGGAAAGCACGCTCATGTTCACGCTGACGACTTGCACTCTCTCTCGGACGAGTCGTTGCACAGCGAGTCATCAGATGCCGGAAGCATGTCGTCGACCGAGTCGTACAACTCATACGAGGAGATTGCCGACCTCTACGAAGACTACAAAAACGACGTACATGCCAAGCTCCGTCAGTTGGGCACGGCGCAAATCGACCTGCATTACTTTGCCAACTTCGCAAAAGCCATTTCCGACAAGTCGCTCCAGTTCTGTGAGGAACTCAGCGGTGTCAACCCAGACTTCAAGGGCCAGGGCGCCGTTTTAGCACGTGCCATCACTGGCTCCAACTCATTTGGCGCAGTTCCATACAAAACCAAGTCGATGTTGGCGCCAGTAGAGCCGGTGGTGCCCAAGAAATCTCCCACGGGGGCCATTTCGTACGAGGAGTTGAAGCGCAACTTGAGGAAGAGCGCACAGCAGAAACAGGAGAGCTTCCCGCAAATTGCAGTACACCTGCCGTCGCCAAAAATGTCGCCTATTACGTCGCCGTTGTCGTTGTCGCCGCCTCAGACGCCGAAACTGCTGACGTTGAAGTTTTTGGAGGGAGAGAAGCCGTCCAGTCGCAAACTGCGCGGACAGTTGAAGAAATACTTGTCGCATGACGAATCTGCCTCACGGAGGATGGACTTGGAGCCATCTAAGTCGCATCCAGAGATCCGCGGTATCGAGTCGGTGTTACCTAACACAGATAAGAAGAAGAAGAAGAAAAAGTTCTGGAAGCTTTTTTAGAATGGACTGCCATATACGGTGAATGGGGCACGACTGGACACAAGAAGCGTGGCATGGTTGGAAGAATATACCATTTATCGATAACTAGTGTAGAGTGACAAGTATGAGCCTATGTGACGCAGGTACAACCTTAAGTGCGACATTATCATACCCCATATTGATGGCCTGCGCCACATTTAACATCAAAAAAATCATGAGTTAGGTATTCGGCCCTATGTAATTCCAACTGTACCCTCTTACACTCATCAGAGCCATCCCCGATTCAAGTCATAAGACTATGATTTGTCAGGTTGCCCGTGCCACAAGCGAGAATTTGTGGCGTAAACAGGAACCAGCGACCCAATCGAGTACTTGTGCCCCAATCGAAAACCGCGCCCCACGTATAATCTGACTGAACATATCAAGACCACTGATAGAACAGCGAATTTCCCAAGCAACCAACCGCCGCATCGGAAACATTCCAGGTTTACGGACTACCATCACTTCGGCCGGAACAAGAAGCGTATAATCTGATTCATACCACTGCTCCCGTTGTTTCCTTCACTCGCTCCACCACTACATTCACTCCATTGGCTTCACTCCATGTATTCCATCCACTGGGTTCTACTATGGGCCACCCTCACCATTTCCGTGTCGGGCAGCTTTCTCATGCCTCCTGTTGACCAATTTTCACTCCCGTTTGCTAAACGGGACGTTCAAACCCTTTGGGACTATACGCCCTTGTCCTATACCATCACCCAAAGCGAAACCCAGCAGTTTGTGTACAACGTCAACACCACTCACGGTATCGGGTCAGCGTACGAGCTCTTGATCTTCCTCACGGGAAATATTTGCCAGCAGCCTGACGACTTGGATGCGTCTGCCAACGAGAGCTTGACCGTGTACTACTCTTTCAACTCGCTGATCTTTGATGATCTCGAAGTTTCGCAGATGGTCCACTTCTCCAGCGGCTACTTCCAGGGCTTGGCCGAGGTGCCCGCTATCGGCGCGACCGATCTCGGCGACTACCTGAACCTCTACTTGGTGGTGAGAGCGCCGCAAAGCACAAATCAGACCGCGGAGTGGCAGTACGAGATTGGCGTTTCGCAGTCAGACTTGGTGTTCCAGTGGGACGCCGACCCGTTTGCCCAGGTGGTGGACACAGACGATCACAGCGCGTTGATTGTCACGGGAAACTTGACCGGGCCCAGCGACCAGACCATGACCAACTACACCCATTCGGCCTACCAGCTCTACGTGTACACCTCGGACTACCGTGACTACTTCAGCACCTTGAACAACAGCTGGTGTGCGGTACGCAACGGACCCGCGCTACTTACGTCCCACGACAACTTCACCACCTCCTACACCACGCGCGGCGGCACGTTGCGCCAGCAGTTTTATGTGACCGGGCTCAACGCCAGCTCGCTGTACATCGGCTACTTGCTGTTGGATGTGAACCTGAGCTACCTGGGCGGCATTGTGTACAGCGTGTTTGAGTTCGAAACCATGAGCTCAAGTGCGTGTTCGTTGGTGTATGACTTGGACTTTTGCGACGAGGTGGCGTACTCGGTGCCGGCACTGTCGTTGGACGAGTATCTCGACAAAGAATCGCTCGGGCTGTTGTACGACGACTATGCGGCGGGCCTCTACACCAACTTCTCCAAAGCCATCCAGCAGGTGGCATGCAACACCACCAAGGATGCCATCTACTCACCCATCCGCACCTGTGACGACTGCATCACGCTGTATAAGAACTGGCTCTGTGCCGTCACCATTCCACGATGCACCACCAACGACTTCGAGGGGCTTGTGGAACGGGTTCCGGGTGACTCGCGCAACGACTTTCTCAACGATTACGTGGTGCCGAATTTGACCTACTATGAGGTGATGCCATGTGTGAATGTGTGCAACGCCATTGTGCGGGACTGCCCTGCGGATCTTGGGTTCTCTTGTCCTACGGGGAACTCGTCCATCAAGATGTCGTACTATTGGGACTTGGGGGGCAACTACTCGCTGTGCAACTATGTAGGAGCAGATACGGTGGCGAGCAATGGAGCTACAGTCAAGCTAGTGATGCGGGTGTTTTTGGTGTCGGTGGCGGCGGTGATGATGCTCGTGTAGTATATAGGAGAATACACTGGGTATATACGGAAAATCACATAGAGGGTTCGCAACTATATGTACTTTGCCTTGTAGCTTCCTCCCACCTTATTATGGCACTTGAAGCAACTAGGCTATTCCTGTACGCATCATAGCGAGCTTCGCGCCAATCTGTTCGTACTATTGCTCGCAATAGTACATCTGTCAATTTTAACAATACAGAGAAGATTAGCATTGTCCTTGCATAAAGATGACACGCTATACAAAGAGATTTACCATTTTTTTTTTGGTTTTTAAACCAAACACAACCCCACGAATTCAACTACAGACTATCGACCCCATCGCCGCAAAAATCAACCTGAAATCCATCGCCTTTTGTCTTTTCCCATATTTGGCCCTGTCGTTCCTTCCTGGGTTCGATTTCCGCACGCGCGTTTCCGTAAGTTTCCACCAGTAGAAGAGCAACGGCCGCCATGGGCAAAAATTGGCGATTTTGCCGCTTGAGCCAGAATATCCGCCTCCAATGGTTGCCCTAGAGTCGGTTTGACGCCGCTTCCACTGCCAGTGGTACCCAATTCTTATGGCCCCGGTCACGTGCGCTTCCTCCCTCCATTAGCTTCACCAAACGCGTATGGCTTTTTCCACTATCTCCACATGTCTAATAGAGAGAACTTGCCTTGGTACGTTCGCAAACAAATGAATCCTCTAACCCATACTAACTCACAGGGTCGAAAAATACAGACCGTCGTCGCTTGATGAGGTGTATGGCCAGGAAGATATAGTGGGAACTGTACGGAAGTTTGTCCACGAAGGGAAATTGCCCCATCTTCTCTTCTACGGTCCTCCCGGAACGGGAAAAACGTCCACCATCACCGCATTGGCCAAGGAGATCTATGGCCCCAACTACAAAAGCATGGTGTTGGAGTTGAATGCTTCCGACGATAGAGGTATCGATGTGGTGAGAAGCAGAATCAAAGACTTTGCCAGTACGATGCAGATCTTCAGCCGGGGGTTCAAGCTCATCATTTTGGATGAGGCCGATGCCATGACAGCGGTGGCACAGAACTCGTTGCGTCGCATCATCGAGCGCTACACGAAAAACACCCGGTTCTGTATCTTGGCCAACTACTCCCACAAATTGAACCCGGCGTTGCTCTCCAGATGCACCCGGTTCCGGTTCAACCCCATCTCCGAGGAAGCTATCCGAGATCGGGTGCACAACGTCATTTCCCACGAGAACTTGAGCATCACGCCCGAGGCAGAACTGGCGCTTCTCACCTTGTCTAAAGGTGACATGAGACGGGCGCTCAATGTTTTGCAGGCGTGTAAAGCTGCTTTGGACAGCCCCGAGGACCGTATAGACATTGACATGATCTACGAGTGTATTGGTGCTCCGCATCCCCAAGACATTGAGGCGGTTTTGGATCTGGTATTGAAGGACGACTGGACCACATGCATTTTGACGTTTGACCGGTACAAGAAGTCCAAGGGCTTGGCTTTGGTGGATCTAGTGCAGGGATTTGTCGATATCTTGGTCAAGTACGACTTGAAGCCGCAAACAAGAATCCAGATCTTGAAGGGGTTGTCGGATATTGAGTACGGCATTTCCAAGGGCGGAAACGACAAGATCCAAACCAGTGCGGTGGTGGGTGTTATTAAAGCTGCCATGGAGAGCCAGGCGTAACGGTGTATACTACTGTGTGACCATTAAACGTGAATGTACCGCCCCACTGTGGTTAGGTGGGATAACCGTGTGTATTTCGTGACTCGGTGCAGTGGTTATGTAATGCCGGGGTGCCACAGCCGATGCCCAAAGGAGCAAGAAAAGGACCAAACCGGCCACTGCCCGAAAATGTCTCCTAATTTTCTCGGCTCGTACCAGTGGGTATTTTTTCCCGTATGCATTACATTGTGTGTAGAGACTCTTGTATGACGTTTAAGCTTCGGCGGCATATCTTCCTCTATCCGCCCTCTGTAACTTCCTTATCCAATTCCCCATTCTATCTTCAATATGGACGGCAACAGGCTTCTACATCTGGCGTGGGTGCTAAAAAAGTCTCGCACCACTCACCAGTGGAACAGGAGGTGGGTTGTGCTCCGTTACTGTCAACTCAGCTACTATAAAAGCTCGTCCGAGCACAAACCCCGCAAAGTCATTCCTCGAGAAGATCTTCTTTCCTATGCCCGCGTGGCCAATTCCCGGAAATACGACTTTTCCGTTTACACAAGCAAACGGGTTTTCCACTTGCGAGCAGAAACCCCCGGCGATTATGCCGAATGGTGCCAGGCACTAGACGAGTTTTTCTACGACGACCAATACTCCAACGACGAGGAGATTGGAGAGGAACTAAATACCAGCTTGGCAGAGATATCTGCCAAAGGAGAGGGTGACGAGTATTTGGTGGAAGAAGGAGAGATCCAGCGACACCGGAACCGATACAACCAGTGGAAAAAATACTATCTCATTGTCACCAACAGGAACCTTTACATCTGCAAGTCGGCAGACAAAACGGAGCGGGTTTTACGGGCCATAAGTGTGGACGATCTTGTGGATATAGTTGAGGTGGATCCGATTCGGGGCCGAAAGTGGTGTTTGATGCTAATCACCAAGACGAACTCGGTGCAATTGAGTGCGTCGAGCGAGCCAGAAATGACCAAATTCTTTTCTGCCATCAAGGCAATCATTTTGACTAACCGTGCTCGAAGGGGAAGAGAAGATAGTGGGAGTCTGTCTGGGACCAAAGAGGAGTCTAGATAAGAAGGGGGGCGAGAGAAAGAGAGGAGGCAAAAATGGAGTTCAGCCGCAATTCAGAAACTAGAGAAGTCACCACCAAATATATAGATATATAGATATATATTTATATTTACACAAGGGGAAAACAGGATAGTAATAAACGTCCCGAGGAATAGCATAGTAGTCGCACGCTGATCGCAATCGCACTGATACACAATCGCACTCTGCACATTTCACAATGTCGCCATGTCGCTGCCCTCCAATCAGCTCGAGACACTATCGGACCTCTTTCCTTCTCATGCCAGAAGTGACCTTGCGGCCCGTCTTTTCTGTCTGGACAGCATAGACTCGGTGATTGAAGAACTTCTCCGAGAACAATCCGCTCCACCGGCAAGTCGCAAGTACTCAGAGGCGGTGGTAAAACTATCTGAACTTCTTCCGCAAGTCCCGATAAAACGGGTGTCTGAGGCGTTTTATGAATGCGGCGAAGACTTTCTTGCCACATTTGACACCCTCATGCATGAAAATGCTCCGGTGGATGCAGCCCAGGTATGCGGTCTCCCACTTAGTGATGTTCGGCCATACTTGGAAAAACACAACCAAAACCCGCTACTAGCAATTGCCGACATCATTGCCAACCACAAACGCGTCCGAAAAGTGTGGGTATCTCGCCTTCAGGACCGAAGACCCACGGCTCAGCCCCAGGAATCGGTTGCGGTGGATCCCGAACGGGTACGACAGCTCCGCGAGACGATATTTGCCAATACTGAGCTCAAAAAGTTGAACTACGACTTTCTTCTGCGGCTGTTGACGTTTTTCGCCGGTGATTTGGACAAAACAGTGGCGGCGGCACAGCTTTTTGTCAAAGATCCCGACATCACCTACAGCGCGACATTAGGCTATGTTCCGAAACAATACCCGCCAATCACGGTCAAAGCATCGGACATTTTGAAACACAAGCCTTTTCAGTTCACGACAGTGACCAAGGTGTCTCCAAAACTAGCACTTCCCGCATCTCGCGCCACCGTGACGTCGCCTTCTCCGATAATATCGGAAAAGCTCGATTTGCACGGTCTCACGGTGGCCGAGGCAATTCCATTGACCCGGACGGCACTAGATGACTGGTGGCAGGCGGAATTGGCTGCACGTGAACACCACGGTTTGATTGACCGGCATGGAACCAAAGTTGCGTTCATGGAGCCTTTAAGCATAGTGACGGGGAGAGGACTTCATTCTACAGGAGGGGCCAAATTACGTCCTTCAGTCATCAAGTTACTCAACCAGAATGGCTATGTGTATGAAGAAGACGTGGGGCGGCTTTCTGTATTGGGCCGCAGAAAGTAAAGAGATAACATATAGACAGGAATAGACAATGGAACAATACATCCTTAGGAAAGTTTACCGACATTATTATTATGTGTGGGCACCGAAGGTGTGTGGAAGTCGATGCAAGAAGCAGAAGCAAAAAAAAGTAAGATGATTTCGCCCAGGATCGAACTGGGGACGTTCTGCGTGTTAAGCAGATGCCATGACCAACTAGACCACGAAACCCTCTTATCTTACTAATTCATCTACGCAGATATCACACGCCACGCCACTGTCCAACCCTTTAATGTGCGACCCGTATCTGACTTTCATCCGTTTACGAAGAGAAAGCCTTTTAAAAGCCGTTTTTTTTTTTTGGCCACACAAAGGGACGAGAAGTTCCCGCCGCCCGAGCCATCTACTTGTCCGAAGACTTGCTAACTCCATGTATTATTCTAGTCCGGTTAGTCGTCTCTCCACTCGACAAACACTTCATCGGTTCTGAAGCGCTGAGTGCACACGGTATCCTCCAACTTGTTGGTTTGGCCCATGCGATACGCCAATAACCCGGCGTGGGCAATCATGATACCGTTGTCGATGCAGAATCTCTCGTCGGTGGCATATACCGACCCGTTCTTTCTATCCTTCACCATCAACGCCATCATCTCTTGTAGCCTGACATTAGAACCCACTCCGCCAACAATGAGCACCTGGTTGCTCTGGACATGGGCCATGGCCCGCTCGGTGATTTCCACCAACATGGAAAATAGAGTTTCCTGAAGCGAAAAGCACAAATCCTCCGCGGTAATGGGCTCGTCCGTGTCAGCATCGACGAGATTCTTTCCCTTTTCACTGAAGAGGTCTTTGGCCACTCCGTCGATGAATGCTAAGATTCCCGACATGGACAAATCCATGCCCTTCACTGTGTACGGCAACGAAACAAGGTGCTTACCCTTTTTGGCCATCTGCTCGATGTTGTAGCCCGGGGCCGGCTCATTGGGGATCTTCAACGTGCGAGCAAACCGATCTAAACAGTTTCCGATGGCGATATCAAGTGTCTCGCCGAAAATCCGGTACCGCTGCTTGGAATATGCGATCACCTGGGTGTTTCCTCCACTAACGTAGAGAACCACCGGGTTCTCAGCCCCCGTTATCTCGCGGCCCATCTCAATGTGGCCAACGCAGTGGTTGACGCCTACCAACGGCAATTCCCAGAGCAAAGAAAGCGTTCTGGCCGCAATCACCACACTCTGCAATGGTGCACCCATGCCTGGACCCTGGGTGAAGCAAATACAGTCCAACTCCAGGCCACGCACGCCTGCTTCGGCCAAAGCAGCTTTGATGGTGCGAACCACCCAGTTTCGGTGGTGTCGAGCCGTGTCACGGGGTAAGAACCCTTCGCCGGGAGGCGTAATATATGTGTCTCTGATGTTAGAGAGAACTTCTGCTGGAGTGTCTGATGTGAGCTGGCCCAACGGATGCTTGATGACACCTACGCCAAGTTTGTTGGCCGAACCTTCTAGACCCAACGCTAGATAGAAGTCACGGCCGGGCCGTGCGTATTGGTCAAGATCCACTGTCATGAAGAAGAAATGGTGATGGAATGGTTTGTGCAGGGAGAAGGAAAAGTGGGTGAGACAGAAGAGTCAGTGGATGGGAATAGTTTACATGAGTTGGAAATGAAATTTTGACACAGTCTCACCTTAGTGTGGGTCGTAATTGATGTTGATGGGTAAATGGAACGCCAGGTGCTGCTGTCTATTTTTGATGTTATTGTGTAGCTCTGGTAAATTGAAAATGTCACGACAAAACTGCGAAATTGTATGAACCGAGAAGGAAAACGACAATGGCCATCAATTAGACAGAAAAAGAAAAGACCCCCAAGCACTTCAAATTGCCCCCCACGGTCAAACAATCACCAAATTGTTCAACCGCCAACCTTATCCGACCCAAATCCTAGTCGCACACACAAAACGTTCCGCCTTTCCCATTTCTACAAGTGACCACTGCCTCAACGCCTGCATGTGCACCAGGTATAAACATCAACAACTACCCGCGTAACTACATCCCCATGTCTCGAACAGAAAAGGTCCTTGACACCATCGGCGCCCTGTGCGAGAAAATCATCTCGCTTGAGTTTGCTCCGCCAGGAATATTTACAAATGCCATCATCACCAAACCAGAGGTCACCACCTTGATCCGCGACGCGTTAGTTCCGGAACAAAGCCTATATAAGATCGCCGGCGGATCCACCACCGCTCTGCCGGGCCGGGTGCGCAAACCACAGAAAGAAAACCCCAGGTTTGCTGACCTCAAGCCGTCGCGAATTGACGGCAAGTCCATCTATGTTGACCAGAGTTTCCTAGATTGGAACGATACGGCGGTTAAGATGCCCAGAGTGGTGCCGGAACCGCTGCTGGAGCTCGACACCGCCACTGACGAGTCGCTGTCGCCGCGCAAACGGGCGGTAAGCTCTTTCCGGCTTGTGCCGCAGGCGGTTGCAGAAAGCGAGGACTTCAATACCATCTGCCACGCGGTGGCCACGGTTGCAGAACAGTACGCGGGAATCGAGGGCGCTGGCACCATCCGCGAAAAGGTGGAGTCGCTCCGAATGGAGTACAACAAGTTGCTTGACGAAACCCAGGATTTGGAGCTGCATGTAGCGGAGCAGAAGAAGCAGTTGGAGATCTACAACGACAGCTTGAACGAGCTTCTGCCGCGGCGGGGGAACGTGTCGCCGCAGAAACGAGGGGTCGAGGAGTCGATCGAGAGAGAGGAGGCGGAGATCCGCCAGTTGGAGGCAGAGTTGAACAAACGCCAGGCATGATTGGATAGGGAAGTAGAGGAATAAAGGCACATAGAGCACGGTATTTGAGAGTAGATTTTGGGAAACGCTTTCATCTCAGGAATACGCGAATAGAATGGTTGAGTGTTGGGATGTCGAAGGCGATCAGTTTAGTAGATTTACGATCTAGTGATTGAATAGTCCCATAGCTTAGTCTTTCAGCAATGAATAGCTTAGTCGTTAAATGGCCTAGCGCAGTAGTTGAATCGTCTGGTTCCGTTCCACCGTCTTGGTCACCAGTTCAATAGCCTTGCTCCGGAGCTCAATAGTCTGGGTCAGCATCACTCATTCAATCAAGTGTCCCGTTAACACTTCTAGACGTTACAATCACTCTACATTATGTTTGGTAGACGCTTCTATTATACAAGGTATTTAGAGCCAAGCACTTAGATAGCAGACAAGATGTCAGAGTCACCAACGTCCAAAATGGCCATGGTACCAACTCTGAACAACTTACCGCAAACAGTACCCAACTCGTTGTTACCACCGTTGAAGTAGTAGACTTGAGTCTTAGACAACATGGCGTAGTACTCCAACTCAGACTTTCTCAAGACTGGGGTGTTACCGGCGATGATGATCAACTTGGCCTTACCGTTTCTCAAGGCCTTGACAGTGGACTTGTAGCCCAAGCTGTACTTACCGGACTTAACGACCAAACCAAGCTTGGCGTTGATGTTTTCAGAAGTCTTAGATTTTGGGGCCTTCGAATGTTAGTAGAGGAATTAAAAATGCTGGGAAACGGTCCAGCCGTGTTCCCTAGGCATCAGAGCCTAGAAATGTATACTGACCATCTCTGTGATTAATATGTATTACACTCCGGTCGGGATGAAGAGAAGAAGAGCAAATACGGGTTGGTGAAAATTTATCGCGAAGAGGCTGGCGCACCACCAGAACCGCAGTCACAATAATGCACGTGATGCAACTTGATTACGGCTGTCGGGTTCAATACAGGAATAAATGTCGCAAACCCTGAGGTCTGAACGGGGCATTCGCCACCAATTTGGGTGGAACAGCGATAAATCCGTAGTGATGGCACTTGTCCCAGAATAGCGGGCTTCATATATACTAATAGTATCTATTCCCGGCGTTTCTTGAATGCTGCCGCCACCCCGCATTTGGCCCCCAACCACCCACTGCGACACGCAAAACCGTAAACCAGCGAAAAATTCAAACGCCGTAGGTGTCGCTCATGCCACAACAATACCGTCTTACCCCACCAATCCCAATCTTCCCATCAACGGCGAAACACGGACGTACACTGACGAGAGGACCTTGGGACGACATTGCACGTGACGTGCGACTCGATTGGGCGCTCGACATGAATTAATGTCGCGCCGCAATCTACCTCCTGCACATGCACTGGGGGTCTCAGGCGGTGAAAATTTTCTTCTTCAATCGCTACTGCCACTCTCTTTCTAGATCAACCCACTTGGTATGTGTGAATGAAGCCATCTAATTTTCCGGAAATATGTTACCTTCAACTGTCCCTGATTCCATAAACAATCCAATCCTATCTAGCATCCATGGCGATGTATAAATGCTCGTCCATTTCCGAGGAATTTGTCTGTTTGCCCCAACATTTTTACTAACAAAGTTAGCACAATGAAGATCGAAATCGACTCCTTCTCCGGTTCTAAGATTTACCCAGGTAGAGGTACCTTGTTTGTCAGAGGTGACTCCAAGGTCTTCAGATTCCAATCCTCCAAGTCCGCTTCTTTGTTCCAACAAAGAAAGAACCCAAGAAGAGTTTCTTGGACCGTCTTGTACAGAAGACACCACAAGAAGGGTATCTCTGAGGAGTCCTCTAAGAAGAGAACCAGAAGAGCCGTCAAGCACCAAAGACCAATTGTCGGTGCTTCTTTGGACTTCATCAAGGAAAAGAGAAACCAAAAGCCAGCTGAGAGAAAGGCCACCAGAGAGCAAAGATTGGCTGCTGCCAAGGAAGCTGCCAAGGCCAAGAAGGCTGAGAGAAAGGCCGAGAAGGCCAACCTCGCTGCCTCCGGTGCCTCTAAGGTTTCCAAGCTCGGTCAAAAGGGTGCTTTCCAAAAGGTCCACGCCACCTCTCGTTAATCCAAGCACACTCCCCTTCTAACCCTGTATTAAAGAGATTGTTGATGAATACAAGTCTTAATAAGCAAATGTAGTGTAGGAGCTCGATATGTCCGACTGTACAGTACGTCTGTGCTGCACCGCTGGCTGGGTTGTGAGTGCATAACTACAATATGCCCTAGGGCATGTCGTGGAATCGAAGCTATGCACACTCTAATACTAAAGACACGCCCATTACAAATTCCACGGCAGCGCATGATGTCAATTAATTGCATTGCGAAGTTGTGTTGTTGAAGATCTGCGCTACGATATCATGAATACTCTGTTGCACGGACTTCAACGCGAAACCCAAAAAGCCTCTGGTCCAGGAGTTGTCGACGGTGCTGTTGGCGGCAATTACTTCCTTGTCGGACCCAGGAACACCCACCGAGTGACATCCAAGATGGTTTGTTGGTTAAATCCACCAGAACTCAAGAGCAATCTCTTGCCCTTGGCTTCATCCCCTTAGCATGGGCAGCTGCTACATCCATAATATCAACTGCGTGGCCGGACAATGGGTTGGGGGGTAGCATCAGACGAAGCCAACTTCGGGGGCGCGATGATTTTAGCAGAAACGTTCAAGTTCTCTTTAACCAACTCGCCAACCACAAACGTATCCTGGATGGACAACAGAAAGGGCAATATGGGGCCTCTCGGTTTCAACGAACTCCCACACTGTCTTATCCGCAAACTTCTTGGAACCGGAGTAACCCGCAAACCCATTGGCCAAACTGGTTTCCCATGTCACGTCGCTTCAAGATGATCCAGGGGTGCTGAGCAACAGGAACATTAGTTAACGTCACAACGACGAGGTTATCACCACTCTCGTAATCTGGGGACCGTAGGTCTTTACTGCAGTCAAAACAGTTTTCGTTCCGTTGACAGCAGGTTTTAAGATCATGTTCTCAATGTCCTCTGCGCCGAATTTGACAGGCGAGGCGGTGTGATTTGAAACGGTGGCTTGAGGGTGTTACTCAACGAAGCCGTTAAACGCATTTTCGGCACCAATTTTCAACAACCTCGTAGGAGAATTTTTCGCTGTTCACCAACATCTTGGGCTTATCGCCCTTTTCAGTTGATCTCACTGAACCAACAACAGAGAATCCCTTCAGCGACACCTGCTTCGTTGTTTGCAATGCAATAGAGCCAGTAGCGCCGGAAATTAAAACAGTAGTCATGGTGGGGAGTGAGAGAAAGTAATTGAATTTAGCTGACAGTGTCAATCGAGTAATTCAAGCAGGCAAAGACACCAACTTAGCCGATACTGGCTCTATTTGAACCTTTCGTACTTGTTAATTCGGCAGGAACAGAACCCCGAGTTCAATTTGAGTCGAATGTGCGCCTGCATAATTACGCGACCCGCATGAAAGTGCAGAGCCGTTTCGTGTCAAAAAGCCATACCACGCGATACCTGCCACCCAAGACACAAGAAGACTTGGGATAGTGACATGGTACGGAGGAGCCACCAGATTGTGGATCGGGTAAAACCAATAAGAGTTTTGAGAAATCTCGAAAAGTGACATCCCTGGTTTGGCAAGACGCTAGGCAACGGCCGAGAGAAGAAACGTTGAAGCGCGAGGTGAGGACAAGTAGCTCGAACGGCTCGAAGCAAAGCCTATGAGGTAATTCGGCGTGGCCCGGAATCGTGTCTCAAGCCAAGTGTAGTCGGCGGCAAATCGGGAAGAATGGCGTAGCAGCTGACTGAAATCGACGGAATCACTGAAACACCAAACTGTCGCCGATTTCCGTTCTCTCATCCGAACGAAGAATATATTCCCCGCTCACAAACGTTCCAACCGCGCGCTGTCGGCTCAACACCACATGAGCGCGGCGCGCGCGAAACCCGAAGTAAAACGATTCGGTGGAGTGGCAGAACACAAGCAGAGGCAGTGCATTTCCCGTACGTACACACGCAAGCACACCTACGTAACACATCGGCTTGTTATTGTGCGAGGCGCTGAGACACACCGCTGCCGCCCTTTTTTGCACAATCGACACGAGAAGGGGTGCGAGCGAGACGAAATGCGGGTTTTCTTCCCCGTCCCCAGTTTGTGTCACCGCGCGCACAAGTTCGTCGCACACATGCGCGGCGAGTCCCATGCGCACAATATCGTCGCCGTTGCCGCTGCACACACAACTCACTTCCACCGCGCCCGCGCTCGCATACGCCGCGCCTGCGCCCGGAACCCCAGCGCAGCTGACCCGTCCGCGCGGGCGGAGCCACATACCGCCCAGAGACGCAGCTACCCTTGTGCGCGCGGCCACCTCGATGTAACCAACAGTGTCCAGCACGCCGAAACCGAGTCTGTCGCGGTGATGGTGTAAATCTGATAGGGAGTGTGGGGCTGGGCCGGTACGGCGTGGATTTTCTGATGTAGCTTCCGCTTGTGGTTCCGCCTTGGACTCTAACTGGAACGCCGCGTCGTACTTGTTGTAGAGGGCGCGGGCGCCTTCCAGAACGAGCGCCGCCGCCCGTTTTGCCTCCGGCTCGCGCGATATCATCACCGCAGGTCTCAGGAGCCCCATGCGAACGCGCGCCCCATCCGCGGCCCATTCACGGTCCATTTTCCGCATCGCCTCGAGACATGCCTCGGTCGGACTAGGACTGTCGCCCACCGCCAAAAGCGAAAGCGCGGTGTCGATGCGGCCATCCACCGCCTCGACCACCGTGGCGTCACACGAAACCGCGCCGTGGGCGTCGAGCGCCGCACCGTACCCGGTATTGGTCAATGCGCTGTGCTCCACGCGCCGGGCAGCGCCCTGTAACGGAAGTACAAGCGCGCGCCGGAGAAGTCGGCGGTACTTGTGGTCAATCGAGCGCGAATGGCTTCCCGCACCAAGATGAACAATCAACATGGCGGGGTAAACAGGATAAAGTGCTGAAGAACAACGACGGTAGTACCTGGAGGAGAAAATTCAACCACGAACGTCGTGCAAAACGCAAAAAAGAAATGGTCCCTAGCAGGATCGAACTGCTGATCTTGGCGTTATTAGCACCACGCCTTAACCAACTGGGCCAAGGGACCTTTGATGTTCTTCCCACAGAGTAGTACTGGAGGAGAAACGTTGAACCACGAACGCCGTGCAAAACGCAAAAAGAAATGGTCCCTAGCAGGATCGAACTGCTGATCTTGGCGTTATTAGCACCACGCCTTAACCAACTGGGCCAAGGGACCTTGATGGTGACGAAGACGAGGGAGTAGGTGACACCCCGGATATGATGGGTGATTATGGCTTGTGCAGTTGTGCAGTTGCCAGTTGCGACATCTACAACTGTGCGGATCTGGGCAGCTAATGTTGGGTGCAGGCAGTGGTTATCTTGCCGTACTGCAGTCCAATTAAAATACACGTAGCCAGATCCATGAACAACTTATTGGTCTTTGACACGTATTGATCGTTCATCTAGTGATTCTACCTAGTGATTCTGCCTAGTGATTCTGCCTAGTGATTCTGCCTAGTGATTCTAGGGGTATGGTGGCACATCGGAAGAGTGAGCATCAGGCTGCAGCTCTTGCGTTTTGTCGCAGTGCCATTTCGTACAAGTCACTACTCCTGTTCCGATCATAGTTGCTTGTGGATGTCCCCATACATCATTGTCGGAGAGACGTCACCCCTTCCTCATTCACATTGCCACCGTAAAATGACGTGAACCAATCACTGCAAGGGCTACTAAACCTCAGCCGCAGGAACTAGTACACCCTCGTAATTCGCACGCATCTATTGACGCAGACTTACGGTTAGAATGTGGCGTCGCTGTGCCTGCACCACACGCACCCACCAATTTAAATATCGTTTGCACCCACGGTCTTCCCTCCCCTGATAAACTCGGTTTTTTTTTTTGGTTTTTTTTTTTTTCTCAATCCCCACCCCTCGCCCGTCGAAGTACATTTCTCCCGCCTTGGATCATCTCCTCCGGCATACGCTTAGAATCGCGATCGCGATACACCTACTACCTTATCTGCTTCTGACATTAGCATGGTTTGGTTCCGCCGCCTCGGCAGCGGTGTGATGCGCGACATCTGCAACCGCTGGCCTCATTACCGCTCGGATTTCACCGACGCCTACAACTACCGCGTGATTCCTTCTACCGTCTACATATTCTTCACAAACCTACTTCCGGCCATCGCGTTTGCCCAGGACATGTTTGACCGTACCCACAACCTGTACGGTGTTAACGAGGTGCTCATGAGCTCGGCAATTGCGGGCGTGGTGTTTGGGCTTTTTGCTGGCCAGCCGCTCTGTGTGGTTGGTGTGACCGGCCCCATCTCCATCTTCAGTTATACGGTGTACGAGTTGATGAAGCCTCGGGGCACGCCGTACTTCCCATTTATGTGCTGGATCTACTTGTGGCTGATGGTGATGCACGTTGCTGTGGCGTTGTTCAACTGGGTGTCGTTTCTCAAGATCATCTCCAACTTTTCCTGTGAGGTATTTGGCTTCTTCATCTGCATTGTCTACTGCCAGAAGGCGGTGCAGATTCTCAGCCGACAGTTTACGGACACAGGCGCCGCGGCTGGATTCTGCTCCGTGGTCATAGCTCTTCTAATGGTGGTGTTTGGCATAGGCGCATCTGTATTCGGCACCCATCTCCACTATTTCCGCCCGTGGACCCGCAAGTTCTTCTTGGATTACAGTGTTCCGCTTGCAGTGGTGTTTTTCAGTGGGTTTGTCCGCTTTGGCGGCTACTTGGACGATGTAAGCTTGGCCTACTTGCCCACCACCAAGGCATTTCAACCCACGTTGCACGGGGCGGAACGGGCCCATGGCTGGCTCATCCACTTCTGGCCACCGCACCACATCGCGGTGGGCGATGTGTTCTTGGCCATTCCCTACGCGATATTGTTGACGTTTTTGTTCTACTTTGACCACAACGTCTCGTCGCTCATGTGCCAGCTGCGCGAGTACCCGTTGAAGAAACCCGCGTCTTTCCACTGGGACTTTATGCTCCTAGGTATAACTACCGGCGTCGCAGGCATTATGGGCATTCCCGCCCCCAATGGGTTGATTCCTCAGGCCCCTTTGCATACCTCATCGTTAGTGGTGCATGAAGCGGACACAGGCAAGCCATTGTCGGTGGTGGAACAACGTTTGACCAATACGCTTCAGGGCGCCATGACGTTTGTGATGATGTCAGGGCCCTTTTTGGTGGTGCTTGGTCTCATTCCCCAGGCAGTGCTCGCGGGTTTGTTTTTGATCATGGGCATAAACGGCTTACACGGCGGACCGGTGGTCAACAAGATGAGGTTTCTTTTTGTGGATGCCGACTACATCATCCACGACCCGCAGTGCCCGCAATTATGGAAGGACTTGAATGCAATCCCACGGCATAAACGCAAGTGGTTTTACCTCTACTTGGCGCTCCAGGTTTTTGCCGGGTTAGCTGAGTTCGTTATTACGTTGACCAAGGCCGCGGTGGGATTTCCCGGAGTGCTTATGCTTTTTGCGGTGTGTGCCGAATGGGTGTGGCCTCGGATCATTCCAAAGGACGATTTAGAATATCTTGACGGAGCAGTGGCGGAAGATTTTATTATCCAGAGCTTGCAAGTGTCGGATGAAGCCTCCGAGAAGGAGCACGACGTGGACTCGGGGTCTCTGGGTCTGCATGTATAATAACTAATGAATTACACGAATCTCTCCATAGCTACAGTGATAGATGCTATTAAAAAAAAAGTGTGGTATTATAGATGGATCTGTTTAACAACTAAAAAAAGGTTAAGAACGTATGCTAACTTGTGGGGTAAGAATCAATTTTTTTTTCTGTTTTTCAATTTTGGAAAACTCTCGTTTCCAGATTTTGTGGTATTTTTTTGGCGGTTTTTATTCAACAATTTTTCGGGACACGCATCGGTTCTGCCGCAGGGCACGAGCCTGCCGGCACCTCTTCTCTCCTTATGAATGTTGCAGAAGAAGATATGTACATGCAAAGCAACGATTAAAGGCAGTCATAGAAGACAAATAAGTTATGGGAATGAAAGAATGACACGCGCTTCCCGGATGCATCACGCAAAGGCGCCTCACATGTCAGACAACAACCATTGCTCGAAGTTGGTCTTGACCCTCAACTGCACCTCGGTGGCAGTGGCGGTGTTGTCGTCCTTACCATTCAAGTAGCCAATCTCCAAGTTCACACACAGCTGCACCGCCTTCAAAATGGCCGCATCCAAAAGAAGGTTCTTCTGGGCCTCGTCCGCCACGTCGATAGAATTCTGGATGCCATTGACGATGATCTTGACCCGCTTGAAGTTCAAGATCAAGTCCAAGTCCACCCAGCCCTCGGTGCCCATGTTCCTTCTCAAGAACACGTCGCGGATCAAGTTGTCCAACGAGAAGTAGTAGTCGATCTGCTGCGTCAATGCGTGCAGTGGGTCTTGCTTGGGGCTGATGGGAGGAGGAATGAACACCGGCAAGGGGGCGCCGTACGGCAACCCCTGGGCCATGATCGCCTGCGGGTGGTGTGGCACCTGAGAGAACGAGCCCATGGGGTGGAAGCCATTGGCATACGGAGCGGTGGTGCCGTTGCTGCTGTTTCTTCTGTATCCGTCTGGTTTATATGGTCTAGCCGAGGCATTGTAGTTCTGATACTGGCCGGGAACAAACTGGGGGTAGAACCCTTGGCGCGCCTGCGGTTGTTGGCCCGCAGCGCCTCTGGTGTTGGCACCGCCGGCAGGGTATCGTTTGACGTTCTTCTGGGTCTGGCCCGCGGCAACGCGCTGTCTATTGTACGCATCGTAGTTGTAGGCATGCTGGGGGTCACCGTTGGCATCCGTGGGCGCCACAAGCTCCGCATCGTCGCCGTCCACGAACTGGGACGCATCAACGGTGGACTTGTCATCCTTCTTGTCATCAGCAGCGGGCTTTTTTCTGGCGGTTTTGTTCTTGCGCTTGTTTTTGGCCGCACCGGTACCATTCTGGTACTGTGCGCTCTTGGGGCTAGGCAACACCACCTTGGCCGGAATTGGCACCCACTTGTTGGGCTTAATGAACCGCGACGCGGCAGACTTGGCCACTGGGTTCTGGCTTTGCAATTCCGCCACTTTGTCAGGCGTGGGCCACTTGTGTTCGTCTACCGACGCCGCGGCGGCCACGGGGGCGGTGCCCCATGCGGACTTGGAGGGCACGGGCGCGGGCGCCAACACCTTCTTCTCCCGTTTGGGAGGCTCGGCCGATTCAGCCTCTTCCGTAACAGGAAGGGCGGCCGATTCCACCGGCGTGTCAGTCTCTAGCGGCACGCTGGCGGCTAGAGGGGCAGCCTCCTGCTCGGCCACAGGGCTGTCGGGTTTGGCCACGGTGCCGTTGGCGGCAATGTTGGCGTATGAAACGGTGGATGCCATGTGGAAAATTTTTCACAAGTCCGGGAACGTCGACCAGGCGGGGAAACTAAGGCGGACAAACGGGATTCACACACGAGACGGTCAGAAGCGACACAAAAACGGCTGTGGGATGTGGCTCTGGTTTTGGATCAGCGGTTAGACAACGGCTGGATGACACTAGAGTTCGGGCGAGTTCTGGGGAACAGTGCGGACAATTAACGAGGGCACTAAATGCAGAGGGATATGCGAGGCGAGAGAATGCTGCTTCACAGATACACAACGAGTGGATGCGGAGGGTGACTGACCGAAATAAAAAAGGTGGTGGAAAAAAAAAATTATCAGCTAGTCGCACGAAAAAAATCGCACCTGCATCAACGCTAGTGCCAATAGGCGGTGTGACTGGGAAGAGCCGGAGGGAAGAAAGGACCGGAAGAGAGGGGGAAC
This sequence comes from Clavispora asparagi, assembly GCA_030573135.1. Classification (NCBI taxonomy): domain Eukaryota; kingdom Fungi; phylum Ascomycota; class Pichiomycetes; order Serinales; family Metschnikowiaceae; genus Clavispora; species Clavispora asparagi. Next base: position 58,577 of record JAJMCU010000013.1, read on the forward strand.
TTGGAAGAGGGCGAGGGGCGGGAATTGGGACTGGAGCGGGCGATTTTGGCGTTTGTCGTTTGCATGTGTGGATGTCAGACGGCTAGAGTTGGTGACTGGGGATAATGTCGCATAGTCATGGGTGCAAACGACGATGGGAAAAGGGAGGGACAAATTGGAGGGGGCGGGAGAAAAGGGAGAGACAAAATGTAGGGGGAGGCGAGAAAAGAGAAACAAAAGAATAGGTCAAGAGGAAGAAAACGGTGAAGGGGGAATGACAGAATGGCGATATGGCAGTAGGTTACTGGAACAGCCGTGGACGTGGGCGCGAGAGGAATTCGGGTGGAATTCAGTCTGTGCGACCAGACTACCCGGGCAAACACCACTCGCACTACCGAGCGGCCAATGCTACCGCCAAACAAACACCAAATCCCGAAATCCCACCCTCCACACATCCATCCCACCCTCCACACATCCACACATGCACATTTCCAACCCACTCAAACCCACTTTCACACCCTCCATACACCCCTCCTACATCCCATTGAGCCATGCCTGCACACACCGCCCAATGTCACAAGCCAACCTCCTCCATACCGTCCACCCCACCCCACACCCGATTTTCCTTTGCCGTCACCAAACATCCGCTCCCATTCCCATCCTCACCTCTCCTCCAACTCTGCCCCACCCCCACCCACCTTCCCTCCGCCTTCGTCACCCCACTCCCTCGGTCCGTCTATCTGCAGGCCGGTACTCCACAGTAAATCGCAGTCGGCCTTCCCCAGACTCCTCCCCATGACTGTTCTTTCCAACCCAGTGTACCGCCCGCTCCTCGAAGCGGCCCGCTCGTCGCGAAACGGAATTGTCTACGGCGGAAAACTCCGCTTTTCCCATGCGTTGGTCATCAACTTGCTCTACCGGGCCGGGCCCCTCGGACCTCGGTTGAAACTGGTGCTCAGGGCCACCAGAGAACACTCGTTTGTGTTGGCGGTGTATGCCGCCATCTATAAGGTGGTGGTCAATGTTTTGGCGCAGGACTCCCTTTTGGGGTCAAACACCCGCTTGATCAAGCTCCTTGCCGGCGCGGTGGGCGGCTGGGCCGTGTACTCGCAGCATTTTTCCGCATTCAACCCGGGCATCACCCACCAAATCACACTTTACTGTTTTTCGCGGGTGTTGATGGCACTGTGCAAGGTGATTCTTGACTTGTTCTTGCAATGTCGCCAGCCCACATTCAATATCCGGGGCAAGACGGTGCGGTACGACGACTTGAGCGACATCCAGGCCCGCCGGTTGAAAAACAAGATCTACGACAAGTCGTGGAAGTACTTTGCCGTGGGAACATGGGCGTTGGTGATGTTCCTCTACGACTACCAGCCGCAGTACTTGCAGTCGTCCTTGAGACACTCCATGGCGTACATCTACGACACGGAAATGGACACCTGGGCCACGTGGCGGGAGTTCCTTGGGTTTTGATGGCGGTGTCTGGTGCGAGGTGCTGTTGGTTTGCTGCTGGTTTGCTTCACTAGAATAAGTATCCTCGATTCTTGGAATCCTCACATTGGAATGTTCTTTTCCTTTATTTATTGCCATGTATGCATTTGCTATCCTCGGAGGCCCTCTGGTTTATTCTCTGAGATGCTCGTTCTCGTTGCCTTCTGTGTATTGGTCACACATGCCGCTCACCTTCTCAACTCGCTTGGCGAGTATCGACTCCGTCTTGTACAACTTGCAGAGAACCCGTTCAATCTCCCCTCTCCTCTGGTCCTCCGAAAGGCTCGGCCCTGGTTCCATCTGAACCTGTAATTTCTTCATCACGTTCATATTTCCATATGCTTGTCCGAGGGTCGTTTTCATTCGGTGGTTCTGCACCACCTCCTCTTCAACCCTCGCGGCCATTCTGTGGAGTTCCCGCGCCGTGGATCCACAAAACCACTGGCAAATCTCACCGAGCCGTTTTTCGTATCGGTCCACTTGCGCCGACAATTGCTTCTGGGTTTTTTCCTCCTGTCGAATGAGACGCTCGACCCTCTTGTAATCGCGCTCCCGTTCCCTGGTGCTCGTCTCGCCCATGTTGCCGTAGTACAAATGTCTGCGAACAATTTCTCACGGTTACATTAGGGTATATACTCATGCTTTACCTTCGGCCTTCTCCACTTTTTGCCGCAAAAGATTGTTTTCATTTTTCAACAACCCAATCTCAATAAGCAAACTCTGCTTGTTGCTGTAGCTTATCATTTTCAACAACGCCTCATTTTCTGCTTGCAAAACCTCCATCTTGTTGGTGATGCGGTGGGCAAGCTCTTGCCCGTCAAACGAGCCGGTGGTGGTGGCCGTGGATCCCTTGCTCATCACTAAGCCCACCACTATTGCCTCGAGTCTCGATTTTGTCTCTTCTAATTCTTGGGTCCTTTCGCTCAACGTACGGGTGAGATCTCGAAACAATTGGTAGTAGTTATTGGGCATTTTCACCAGGCTGTCGTGCCTACTGTCAGAATCGGTGCACTTCTGGTCTATCTTGAGCGATTTAATTTTTTCCGTCAAAAGTGTGTTTGCCTGGTTCTTGAATAAAATCTCCATTCTCAATGATTCCATAGTCTCATTATCAGATGCGTCTGTGAGATCCACTGGGGTGATCTGCTTTGGCGACATTCCTGGTACATCTTTCCTCACGCCCATGCCTTGTTTACCGATGTTCATCAACGTGCTGTTGATAGGGTTGTAGCTGGGGGCGTGAACATTCAAAGAAAATTGTTTTTTTGTCGACATTGGCACAAGCTTGGAATCGGCCATGGCGTATCCACTAAGGGGTTTTGGTGAGATAATCGAATTCGACATATTACCTTCCATCATGTGTCGATTGTTCGGGGCCGGTTCCTGGCGCATCCCGCCGGATATTGTCATTCCGGTTCCGTAATTGCCCAGTGGTATGGAAGAGTTCATCCCTTGTGCATTCTCTCTCGATTGAAAGGTGGGCGGATTCATAAAACTGGGCAATTGAAACTGGTGCTGGTTGTCGTTAGCGGCGATTGCCGGCCACATGGGGCTGGGGTTCTGGGAGTGTTGGCTATAGCTCTTCCCTTCCAAATTATCGTAGTGTCCAGAATACATCGCACTCAGATAAGTTAATTCAGGGTCCGTGTCTTCGGTGTTGATTCCAGTATAGCCACTCGAAACAGTTGCAGCGATGCTACCAGAACTCAATCTGTTGTATCCAACGTTAAAGTCAACGGCAGAGTTCATCAAAGGGTATTTCCTTGAATACAAAAGAACTAACGAAAAGGGTTTTTTGAGAAGAAGGGGAAAACAAATGTCAGAAGATTTTCTGAACGAGGTGATATTCCCCCGATTTTATACCCAAGGGCTCATGTTTCAAATTTGCAGCCATTAATTACTGTAGCCACAGCGCGCACATAAAAGGACGGAATGCGGTATCATATCCGCACCAGTTATTTCGGTGAAACGTAAACCCGAGAACAAACGCTAGCGCAAAAATAAAATAATGGGAGTTGCACCCTCCAAATAATATATTGAACCTCAATGGCTAACGGTGCGGGCAACGCCAACCGGGACTTGTATTTTCTATATTCACATTAACTCATGACGGGACCAGCACTCCTCCTGTTTAGTACTTACATACTTCCGGCCAAAATTGCTTTTAGCATTTGTCCGTTTGGTGTGTTTAGCACCTGTTGCGGAAGTCCCAAAATACGTTCTTCCAAATTGGATCCTGCCAAAAACTCAATCACCACATCGGTAAAGTGGTTACAGTTGTTATCGAACAAATCGTACAGCAGCGCATGGTACTTTTTGTCCTCGTGGTTTCGAAGATCGTCAAGAAACTCGTCGAATATTTCCTGGGGAATGAATGTTTCCCCAACCTTTAGTATCTCCCGCGGAGTGCCGTATTTGGTGGTTCCAGGACGATCGCACACTTTGATACCCTGGTCAATATAGTATTCCTTGCCACGAACCACAACTGAAGTATGGTAGATCGCATCTAGCTGGATCCCTAGAAACATTGGCGAGTATGCGGCAGCAAGACCTCGCGAAAGGTCATACACGTAAACTTGGACTGGGGATGAATCGTCTGACATAGTGTGGAAGCCGATGGAGGACAACCAGATAAGGTGTGGAGTTTAAGTACGCGGTTAGCCACCGCCACCGCGGCACGTGAGCGCAGAGGCAAAGAAGCAAAAAGGCAAAGAGGCAAAGCAAAGAGGCAAAGAGTGACCTCCATTGACTCTTTTGGAAGGAAAAGGCTGGGATTCAGACAGCCTCCATATCTTGTTGGAACGATCATGTTGTATCTGTCCAAGTGTGGTTACTTTACCCTCTCTGATCGTTATTTTGCATAGGCTGCTCGGACTCAGGGACACTGTAATGCATCGACTTCCCTTTTTTTTAATTTGGTTTCTACATTTGCGCTCCTAAATTGGGCGAAAGATCCGGTCTGGCACAACCACGGATCTATCCCTTATCTATGGTTACATTTTAGTTCCAAACTGATCATGTGAAGCGTGGAGTGGTGTTTGTGTTGTGCAGGCCGCGATCTGAAAATGCTTCAGTTTTTTTTTTCGGCTTGAAAGAACCATTGTACCTAGGTTGACGATAATGACCAGATTTTCCAAAAGAATCTGTTAACTATGTCTGTCATCAAGTCCGATTTGGAACTTCACAAGTCACAGCTTTCCGATTTTTTGTCGAAAAAGTATGTCGACCAACCAATGCTCCTAGGCTTCACTGCGGTGGTACAAAGCAAATTTTATAAATGGATCCAAGCAGATATCGAACTGCTTTATGCATCAGCCGCCATTTTGCATAACGGACAAAGGGAGGATTCTGAGTTCAACCTGACTAAGCTACTCCAGATCCTGTGGGCTCAATTTCTCCACCCAATCGTCAAGTTCTATCAGCGTCAACATGCGGAACTTTTGAGTCTTCTGCTCCTATCGAGCAAGAATTCAAAGAAGGAATTCAAGGCGGTGGAAATGAGGAAGTTGAATGAGTTCTTTGCCAAATTTGCAAAGTGTGTTGTGTCTTTCTACAAGAAAGTACTTGAGTACGTGATGAATACGTTTTCTAACCCGGTCATCACGCCATCTCTTTTCCATGACTTGGAAATCCCAATGAGCCAAAAGGAAACTTCACCCCCAAGCACAGATTTCATGGCAAGCACAATGCTTGTACTCTACCAATGTCTCTTGGGGCTTGGAAATATCACCAGACACTCGGCACACATAGATGTTACCTATGTGCAGCCAAGCAAATCGTACACCCACTATCAAAAGTTTGCCAGGAAGGTACCAGACGCAAGAGCTAACAAGGCATACGTGAAGCCACTCCTTTATTACTCTAAATGCATTCAATTATTCCCGCAAATGTGCGAAGCATATAACCATATTGGTGTCATTTACAATTCGCTTAATGAGAAGCCTAACGCAGTGGTTTGGTTTTTGCGGTCTCAATTCACTCTGGATCAGAACAAGATCATTGGTAAATACAACATGGCTACCATCTTTCGAAAACCGTGGTTGGAGACTGAATATGCTGCGGTTGTGAAAAAACAGTCTGACGATATATCCACCCTAGATCTTCAAATCGTTTTATTGAGGATCATGGGCCACCTCTTCTACCCGGAAGCATACAAGAAACCATTGTATTGTGATAAGACTTCCGTTGACTTCATCACAAACATTTTTTTCCACTCCACTCCAAGACCTTTTGTAAGGGATGGCGAAAACATTACGGATACACTTACGGTCATGATGTGTTTCTACCTCATTGCAGAATCGGAAGATTTGGATGAAGCCACAACAAAGAGTGGCTCTCTTTTGCATCGTTTTATCGTCAATTATCTTAAACATGTTTCCAGGTGGTCTCCTGAAACTCGTGATGACGCTGGTATTCTTAAAAATGTGAGATTTATACTTGCTTTCTGCGCTGAGCTGCCATCTATTCTTAAGTTCGGCAAAGAGGACATTATTCTGGCATTGTATGGGGCAATCAGCTCATTCCTTGACTCTGATGAAGACATGAAAGCTAATATTTTGCTAGCATTTCCAAATTCAAAAAAACCCTTCCGGTTCTACCTATTTACCGAAGATGTGAAGTTCAAACAATTCCTGCCTATTGGGTGCAAATTCCATGATTTTGATGACGACCACTTGCTTAAGAGTGGCGATGTGAACTTACTTCTCGGGACTTGTCTCACCAACTTGAAAGATATTCCCAACTTCCTTGATAATGCCGCAGTGCAAAGAATCAACAAGGATTCGGAACTCGATGGTGGAAACCGGCACCAGGCCATAATTGACGAGTGTAGCCGTCTCGAAAATTCGTTGCGTCTTCAGGCTATAGTGTTTGTTTCGAAAACCATTTTCCCTGATCGCTTTACTGTGGATGGAGAAGCACAGACATTTGCTCTTGAGAAAGTTGATGTTCCCGCCACGCAAACGCAAAAAAGCGTATTCAGCAAGAAAGTAGACAACGAAAAGGAAAAGCGAAGGAAGGAGAAGAATGGCAAGGAAAAGAAAAGTGAAAAGCCGAGCCGGAGAAAAAATGCCAAGAGTTCGGAGGTATCCGCACCTACCATTCCTAGTGAGGCTCCTAAGGTTGCTGCTTCGCTTGATGAGATTGAACTGATGATTCTTGGCCATGCGTCAGGGTTCGAAAACAACCCCAGCCGAGACATAAGCACCGAGGGCGGCCTTGCCGATATGGTGAACTCCATTTTGAGCGAAAACGACAACGAATCGCAAGAATCACCCGCCGGGTCCGTCGCCACGCCAGTTAAATCGGTCAAAGATTCCCATCTTCAGCCAGAGAAGGAATCTGCGCCGTTTACTCCCCCAGTTCAGCCATACCAGACGCCGTTACAAATGCCACCTCGGCCTATGGCAGGGCCTTCGATTCCAATGGAGAATTTTCCCCCACAAGCGGCTCCGTCTTTTGCCTACAAACCTCCAGGCTACTTTGTAACTCCAACGGGGTATCCATACTATTCTCCATTTGGCCGAATGGGACAGCCAATACCACCAATGGGACAGCCTCTACCCATGGGGCAAGCTATTCCTATGGGACAACACATGGGACAGCCAGCGGCACAGCACATGGTACAGCCGAATCAACCATTTTACCCACCCGCACCTTGGCAATACGACCAGAAGGGAAACCGGAGCGATGGCCAGGTCCAATATCACCAGTACCAGCCTTACCCGCAGTACCAAGGCTAACTAAGAGTCAGTAGATCAGTACACGTCTAGTTGTGTTGTGCATTATTTCAGAGGCTTAAACACGCCATTGTTAGTGCATGTTACGGGTACGACGAGGCATAGCCAGACATGTGGCGATCAGGCAATGAATAGGAGGAACCTCACACCACGTCCACGTCGTTCCCCTGTCTGTGTGCACTCCTAGATCTGCTTAGCCACTGCAGATCGCGCCGTTTTTCACCACTTCGGCTAAGCATCTTTTCTTCACTCTCCCACCTCTGCTTCTTCACGAAATAAAAAATGGGCACCATCACCCATCGGGTCTCGAAAGAGTCGTACAAATGCGATGCTCCAGCCGCGGACTCGGAAATGGAAGTTCTCAACGAATACTACTGGACCACCGATTCGGAACCCCACATGGCCAGAAGGAAAGCCATCATGGCCAAATACCCCCAGGTGTCCAAGTTGACTGGGTTCGAGCCCAAAACCAAGTGGTATGTGGCTTTTGTAGTGGCGCTCCAGTTTTCTGTCGCCTACTACTTGCGTGACACCCACCCATTGTCGTGGAAATTCTTCGCGTTGGCATACGTCATCGGCGCCACGTCAAACCAGGCGATTTTCCTTGCAATCCACGAGTTGTCGCACAACCTCTTGTTCAAGAAGCCATTCCACAACAAGTTGTTTGCCATCTTCACCAATTTGCCCATTGGCATTCCTTATTCGGCGTCGTTCCAGCCCTACCACCAGCTCCACCACAAATTCATGGGCGATGAGTTCTTGGACACGGACTTGCCCACCCCGTTTGAAAGTGTGGTTCTTCTGAACGTTTTGGGCAAGGTGTTCTTTGCCACGTTCCAGATCTTCTTCTATGCGTTGCGCCCCATGTTCATCACCCAGATCAAGTTCACCTCCACTCATCTTATGAACGTGGTGTTCCAGGCAGTGGTGGACATTGCCATGATCAAGGCATGGGGTTGGTACCTGTTTTTGTACTTCATCATGTCGTCGTTCTTGGCTGGCTCGTTGCACCCGTGTGCGGGCCACTTTATTGCCGAGCACTATGTGTTGGACAAGAACAACGTACCGCGGACAAAGAAGCTGCAGGCCAAAACTAACGTGCCAGGCGATCTTGTTCCCGCCGAAACGTACTCCTACTACGGTGCGTTGAACTTGCTCACCTGGAATGTGGGCTACCACAACGAGCACCATGACTTCCCGTATATGGCGTGGACCAAGTTGCCGGAGCTCCGTCGCATTGCGGCTGAATTCTACGACCCGTTGCCTCAGGTGGACTCGTGGTGTGCGGTGATCTGGAACTTCTGCTTCCACGACGTCAACAACTTGTGGTGTCGTGTGAAGAGACTGGGATCGGAGCGCCACGGACTGAAAATCGCAGGCTTGGACCGTAACCAGGGCGACGAAGAAAAGATTATGTAAAGTATGCACGGATGGATTTGATAGGTGTAGACGTGTTTGTATAATGTACAGAAATGGGCGAGTGACGATGCAGATGGCAAATAGGTGGTGGCGTGTCATTGATAGGCCCTGTCTCCCTGTCTCCCTCTCACGCCCTACTCTTTCTCTCTACCAGCTTCCTATTATTATGTAATTACAAGTTCTTCACCAACCGGGAAATGTCAGTGACACCGTCCACGTATGCCTCGGCCAACTTCTTCTGCACCACCTCCACGATCTGGTCTACCGCCACAACCTCTCCGTCGTTGCTGTCGTCACCTTGTCCCAACACCTTGACCCTCAACTTGCCCTCAGGGAACTCCTCCTTACCCAAGATCACCGCCAACTTGGCCTTGGCCTTGTCCGCGGCATCGAATTGCTTTCTAGGGTTGGCCTTCACCTTGTACACGTACTCGGCATTGATTCCCGCCGCCCACAATTGGCGTGCCACCGTCATTCTCTCCTTCAAGAACCCGTTCCAGTCCGCACCACCGCCAAACGCCATGATGTAAACGTCGGTGTGGGTGGCAGAGAGGTTATCCCACTCCTTGGCCGCTCTGGCCTTGAGGATGGAGAAAATTCTCTCCACGCCGAAAGACACGCCCACGCATGGAATAGTCTTGCCGTTGGAGAACATGCCCACCAAGTTGTCGTACCGACCACCCGCGGCAATCGAACCCACCCCCACGTACTCACTGGCATCCTCGTCCTTGTTAGCCTTCTTGGCCCGAGCCTTCAACTCCTCCGCGTTGGTGGGGGGCGCAGACGCCTCGGTCACCGCCTCGTAAATCAATCCCGTGTAGTAGTCCAAACCACGGGCAAGCGACAAGTCAAACGACAAGTGGTCGGCCACGCCCAACGCCTCCACGTAGTCCGCCAACTCCGCCATGTCATTGATACCCTTCTGGGCGCTTTCGTTGGCCGCCAACAACTCGGACGACTTCAAAAACGCCAACGTGTGGTCGAGCGAGCCCTTGACCTTGACGAACTCGCCGATGCGGTCCGCCACCTCGTCCGACTGGCCCTTTTCCTCCGTCATTTCCTTCTTGACCGCCTCCCATGGCAACTTGTCCAACTTGTCCACCGCAGACGAGATTTTTCTCACGTCCTCGTCCTTGACACCGCACGCCTGGAAAATTCCGTCCAACACCTTACGGTGGTTCAACTTGATCTTGAAGTCCTGGATGCCCAACGACGTCAACCCTTCCACCAAAACGGCCAACACCTCGGCGTCTGGAACCATGGCGTCGTAGGTGCCGGCAATGTCAAAGTCGCACTGGTAGAACTCTCTCATTCTACCCTTGGTCATCGCCGGCTGGTCTCTGCGGTACACCTTGGCAATGTGGAATCTCTTGATGGCGCTGATACTGTTGGCAGCAACAAAACGGGCAAACGGCACCGTCAAGTCGTATCTCAACGACGTCAACTCTCCACCTTGGTCCTGCAAGTTGTAGATCAACTTGGAGTCCTCACCGTACTTTCCGGTCAAGATTTCTCTGAGCTCAAACACCGGCGTGTCGAGCGCCTGTCCTCCATGTTTCTTGAACAAGTCACCAAGGGTGGAGAAAATCGCTTCACGCAACACCATGTCCTTGTCGGCCCAGTCCTTGGTACCCTTTGGGGTTTTCAAGAGGAATTCCTGTTTCTTAGCCTTCTTCGACTGCTTGGCGGGTTTTTGAGGGTTAGCGGCGCTTTTTGGCACGCTGGTTGTGGTGGCAGCGGGGGCAGCAGCGGGGGCGTTTGCTTCGGTCGACATCCTTTGTAGTAGTTTGGGGATAGAGCGCCTGAACATGGCACTGGATAATTTTTTCGGGCTACGCCTTATGATACGGGATGTACGGGTGTGGGGCCCGGATCAGAGCTAGGAAGTGGGGGTGGAAAACAGGTGGAAAACCGGTGGAAACGGACAAGAAGGCGAATGGGGAGACGGGTTGGATTTAAGATGTTAGAACAAGAACGTGGCCGCAACTAACGTGAAATGTCGGGTCTGAAGTGATTTTCTTTTCATGCGGGTGCAAGTGCGAGTGCGACTCATTTGGTATTGAGGTCTGGTGGGGATATATAGCTTGGTTGAGTTTTACAATTGTAAGGGTGGAAACAGGTTTTCATGATGGTTTGGTCTGGTAATGCAGCAAATTAGATTGTGTATTATGGTCTGTGTGGTCTGTGTGGCCACTATGGCAAGAATGATCTGGGTTCTTAGTACGCCCTACTATTCTCCACAAATGTCACTAGTATGCTCGAACATTTCGGCGCAAATCTTAGACTAAATGTGGTCGAGTCCCCCTCTCCACTCCACACGTCACGGTGCAACCTACAGTTCGTCTTTAGATCCATTAATTCAGCTCATATTTGCAGTACCAGCCCAGCTAGTCTTCATTCACTCCGTTGGGCCGCGAGTAATTCAACCGCATAACTCCGTCGGACAAAAGCCGTTTTCCCCAGCTGCCCGCCGCCGGGTCTCCCGTCTCGTCTCTGCATTGCTTCAAGAACGGAAGCAACGACGTTCCGCCAGTTCCCTTCTCCTCCACACCGGCCTGCTTCTTTTTGGCAAGACCTGAACGCAAAGTCAGCAGCGAACCCATCTTTGGTGCCTTTTTAGCTTGCAACACCACATACCGCGTAACAATCTGGATGTGCTTGTCACGGAACAGCTTCAACATCGCCAAGCACGCATCGTACGCAAGCGTGAGGTCTGCATCACCGGTCTTCATCACGTAGTCGCGGATACAAGCTTCGCGGTCCACCATGGCCAAAAACTCCCGGTGTTTCCCGGGCATGTAGTTGCGCATTTCCATGAGGTAGGCGTTTTCCGGTTTGACCACTTTCTCCGCGTCTTGTGCCACCTGGTGTGGAGCGGGTCTCTCGCCCGTGGCATAGTGGTGGACACTGAGAAGAGAGTCCATAAACTGGAGAAGTGACGATTGTGCGTTCGAGCCACCCGCATAAGCCCGCGGTTTTTCTTCCAATCCATAAATCACCCCGTTCTTGTCCAACCCTGCATCGGCCATGTTCTTCCACCCGGCCAAGTAAGGCCGGAGACGAAAGTAAAACACGTGCGGGTCACACATTTCCTCCATGCGCATTAACACTGATCCCAAGTGGTCGATGGCTAGCGCCAAGGCCTGCAAACACCCAATCAACGGCTTGGTTCTGCCGTTTTTGGCGTGGTCCAACGCCTCCATACCCGAACTGATGGCACGTGCACCACGTATTTCAAAAAAGACACTGACAATAAAAAACCACAGCTCGTCGATCGATCCAGTAAAGGTGTTGATGGTGGTGAGGTTGTCGAATTCCACATCGCGCGTGTTTTCGGTAGAGGGAATAATCTCCCTGAAGTTCCAAAGACACAACCCCGCATAAGTAGCGAGAGGTGGAAGCCCGAGAATTTCACTCACTTCCACCAATGGCCGGGCCACGCATTCGGGGAGACGGCTCACCGGCTCGTTGGTTCCCCATACATAAGCATGAGCAAGAAACCCGAGCACTTGGTACGCCCGTCTGTGCTCCTCGGGCAGTTGCAAGGATTCGGTGGAAAGAACCGGCATTTTGTCCACGTGGACACGGATCCGCCGTGATAAGAGCAATGCCGGAAGGTTTTGCACCAACGTTTCCCACGGCTGGTAGTACTCATTGGGAAGGCATTGGAGCGGAAGTTTTGGGGGAAGAAATCCGGAGTGGCGGTCAACGTCGAATGTCAGAATGTCCAACATTAAAGAAATGGGGTGGATAGAGTCCAGATCCGGAGAAAAAAGAAGACTTGGCAACGAGGCAAAAGTGGTAGCACCTAAAAAAAAAATAAGGCTACCGGAGTTTACCAAATGTCAGGTGATCGCGCCCCATTTGGGACCGACTTGGTCTTCGCACACTCTACGGAGTAAAGAAACAGAAAATTCGGCATAGAGGGGTATCTCAATAGAGAGGTAAGAGTGATACCGATGGCTGGAGATTAGAGCACTGGAGATAAGATCCACAATGTGGTGGTTGTCGGTTTTAAAGCTCCCCGCACGGGGTAGAAAACGGCTTTGTGCGCGCAACCTGCGTCTTCCCTTCGACTGTGGGTAATATAAACCCCAGTAATTTACCACGAGCAACAGAGTGAATGATCCACCGACAAATTCGCACAATTGTAGAGCAAATAAAGCCATGTTGATTCCAAAAAAAAATGAAGCCATGTAAGTACAGCTCTCTGGAGCACTTCTTCCCAGTAAAACGTAGAATGCGTAATTCCGGCCCCAACGTTGCAGATTTGATTTCGTTTTTATCGGTCGGGCACAGCGGGAGGAAAATCAGATGGGGAACTTTCAAATTGAATAATTTTTGAACGGATCTTGTTGCCAGATAGAGGAGTGCCAGGTTTGGCCTTTCCCGAATGCGTTTCCGATTGAATCTGAGCTTTCTCTGATTGGGTGGTTTCTAATTGGGCTTTCTCGTCACCATTCCTTGAGGAAGCAGTTTTAAGCGACTGGGAACTTTCATCGTGACAACTTCTTCCTTCAGTGGAATTTTCGGTCGTACTTTCCACCTGCTTCTGGTCCACCCACGGGTTCCTGAGGTCGGAAATTGACACAATAGATTTCTTGGAACTGGCGGAAGAGATCTTCTCCGCAACTTTTTCTGACGCTGGGGTAGCAGCCCTGGCCAGTTGAAATGACCTTCTGGCGAACCTGCTCCTTGGTGGTAGTGGGGCAGACGCTGCGGGCTTGACTAGGGCAAAAAGCCGGGGAAATTTGTCTTTAGACGGAACCGCTGAATTCCTGACAACAGAGACAGATTCTGTCACGTTACTGGAACCTGCTTTCTGTACCGGGACCTTTTTCTCTGGTTGCATATTCTGGGTTTCGATCAATGGAAGCCCACCCAACACCTGGTGGAGCCAATCACCGCTCAAGCTGGCGGAAATGATGCGTTCGCTCGTTTCGGATGATCTTTGGGGGAGGTAGCAAAACCTATTTTTGGTTGCTTCCTGTCGCTCCAGAAGGTACTTTTTGGCCTTATCCACTTGCTGGGCAGAAAATCGGCCCTGGGCCGCGTGTACTTTTCTAAGCACATAGCATGGCCGCCAAAAATGAACAGCAAACAAGAAAAACAACGCAAAGCCGTCACGAATGGCTTCGGTGGTGATTATGGCCAAAAGTTGAAGCACGTAAATGCAGTAAAGAGTGGGGGCCAAAATATTGCCGGCAAGGCGGCGCAGAGCAGCACCAATGGCGTTTAAAGAGAGATCTACACGGCGCATTCAATAGAGTGGCAGAATAGACGAATAGTAACGGGAACCAATGAACCAGTAGACTAAGAACGGAGAACAAGAGGAAAAGTGGTTGGAGGTGGCCAGTTGTGAAGAGTAGTGAAAACCAGTGGAAATTAGACACTGGGGAAATATAGCCCAAAATTAACTCGGGGGAAACAAGAATCTGCCCTAGTATTACCTAAAGAACTCTGAGGTTTTGTAAATCTTGCCGCTGGGTGCAAAATGGACCAAACAACCGGAGCGCGCGGCAACCGGACACGGCAATACACCCGTGCCTCCCAGTGCCACCCGCGCCTCTCCATGACTATCTCTCCCTGTTCCCCTACATCTTCCCCTCCAACTCCCGCCAGTGGAAAAAAACACAATGTCGTTTAAAGGGTTGAAAAAATCGATTGTGCGGGCGCCGCAAAACTTCCGCCAGAAAATGAACATGGGCGAAATCACCCAGGATGCCGTCTACGCTGATGCCGAGAGACGGTTCAAGGAATTGGAACTCGAGACAAAAAAGCTCAGTGAGGAGTCCAAGCGGTACTTTGCGGCGGTCAATGGCATGCTCGACCACCAGATCGACTTCTCCAAGGCCATTGAAGAGATCTACAAGCCCATCAGTGGCCGGTTGTCCGACCCCAACTCCACTGTTCCGGAAGATAACCCCGACGGTATCCAGGCGGCGGAACAGTACCGGGAGGTGGTGAAGGAATTGAAGGAGACTTTGAAGCCGGACTTGGAGTTGATCGAAACGCGGGTGGTGAAGCCGGCGCAGGAGTTGTTGCAGGTAATCAACATGATCCGCAAAATGGCCACCAAGAGAGACCACAAGCAGGTGGACTTGGACCGGAAAAAGCGCAACCACAAGAAGTACGAGGACAAGAAGGAGCGCACTGCTAAAGATGAGGAGAAGATGTATGGCGCAGAAGCGGATGTGACTGTGGCGCAACAGGAGTATGACTACTACAACGACATGTTGAAGAACGAGCTCCCCATCTTGTTCCAGATGCAGCTGGACTTCATCAAGCCGTTGTTCGTGTCCTTCTACTACATGCAGTTGAACATCTTCTACACCTTGTACAACCGCATGGAGGAGTTGAAGATCCCGTACTTCGACTTGTCTCTGGACATTGTCGAGGCGTACCACGCGAAGAAGGGAAACATTGAGGAGCAGACTGACAGCATTGGCATCACCAACTTCAAGGTGGGCCATGCCAAGAATAAGTTGGACGCCACCAGAAGAAGGCACGCCATGGCTGGAGGTGCCGCCTCTCCTGACGGAACCCTACCTGGCTATTCCCAAAACCAATACGGTGAGTACGCCCAGTACTACGGACAGTACGGTGAAAAGCAGGAACAGCCTCCTGCCGGTCAACCTCCAGTCCAATATGGACAGGCCCCCGGCCAGTATGGCCAGCCTCCTGCGCAGTACGGACAAGTGCCCGCGGGCCAATACGGACAGCCCCAAACACCACAATACGGACAATCGCCACAATTGGCCCAAACCCCGGTGGCTGCAGTGGCATCGCCAACTTACAGCAACTACCAGACGCCGGCGGCCGCATCTCCCGTGGTTGCGCCTCCTCCGGCCTATCCTGCGGCGCCTGTTGCACCTGCCGCTCGTACCTGCACTGCGTTGTATGACTACACCGCTCTGGCTCAGGGCGACTTGTCGTTCCCTGCGGGTGTGGTTATTGAAGTGGTGGAGAGCGGCGATGCTAATGCATGGTGGACGGGGAAGTACAACGGCCAAACCGGATCTTTTCCAGGTAACTATGTCCAGTTGAACTGAGCTGCCGGTAGTTTATGATTCGAAGTGAGACCTGCCCATCGGTCTCGTCTATGTACTTGTGAACAGGACAGGCTGTATTATCTAGATACGTTGTCATTGAATAGAAAATTGTCATCCTTACCCACGCTTGTAGTGCGGAGACCCCTACAGCCCTAGCCAAACTGGTGTTGTTAAAATATCATTACAAAAATTCAGCCGTACTTGTCAAACCACGCCGTCACTAGGTTGCCCACCGTATGTGGGTCCTCACGATGAAGAAAGTGCCCCACGTTCTCTAGCAATTGAACCTTCACCTTGGCCACCGGAGCCAATATCCGAAACTCCAACTCAAACAAGGCCGGCAACATACACCTGTCACGGTCTCCGCCTAAGATAAGTGTAGGCACTCGCCCGAAATCCACATCCCATTTCAAGTCGCCAAGGTTGTTTAACGCGAGCGCACTGCGATAATACCCGGTGACATGGTCGAGAACCCCGTCCAGAGCCAAAGTGGTCCGCACCGAATCGATTTCGGCGGAAAAATCCCATCCGGGCGCCCAGTACGCCCAGAGCTCATCCAAATACCCAGGACGGCGCAAATCGCCAAACTTGGGCCGGTAAAAGAATGCCGATTGCATCCGGAGCATATAACTGGAACACCATACTTGGAGCGGGGCATACCACAAGTACTGCCACCACCGGAGATTGGTGAGGTACGGAATAGCCAACGTCACCATCAGCGTAATCAACTCCGGATACTCCGATGCCGCCTTGAATGCGGCCACCGCGCCCCAATCGTGACCCACCAAGTGTACTGGAACATTTTGGTCCGGAACAAGCTCCAATATCCACAGTCTCACGTCCTGCGCGAGCGAAGAAATGGAGTAATCGGACTTTCCTTTCTGAGACGATTTCTCATAGCCTCGAAATGCCGGTGCTACAATCAAGACGTTTCCACCAAAGTGGTTTTCAATGAGGGGAAACATGGGAATAAAAGAATCCTTGTTATCGGGAAAGCCGTGCATCAAGAGAAAAAGACGATCAAAAGATCCTGGTTTGGGCGATTGGTGATTGCACCACGCAGAAAACGTGCGTTCGCCGTTATGGAGTTGGATAGTGAACATGGCCTGGTTTTCTAGTTGATTGAATAAGATGGAGTCGGGTATTTTGTCTCTTTGTTTTATTGGATTTTTTTCAGAGTTAAACGTTTGCTCGAATCTGAGAGTTTCTTGTGATGGGCTTGCCACTTTAGCGTAGGTGTCTGATCTGCTCTAGTGTAAATTCGGTGTCTCAATAGTGTAGATCTGAAGCTTAGCGGTTTTGGCTTTTGATCAAACGGGTGATATCTGTACTCAAACCCACTTTTTGGAATGTGGCGAACATTATATGGATGGTCTGCGTCGTATTTAATTGTTCCATCAACCGCATGTGAATCGGTGCGCAGATATGTGGGGTACGGCATCCCCAAAATAGAACCTGAGGCATACCTTAGTGGAACAGAAAAGTATACGTTGGCTGTTGCTGGAGCATCTGCTTGAGACTGACGTTTCTCGCTTGTGAGATTCTCATTCATCAGATTCTCTTTTATCAGATGGTTCTGTTTCACGAGATCATTGGACTCTTGCGAGAAATGACGTAGCGGTCGGTACGGTATAGCCGAGAGTCAACCAGTTATAGTCACCGTAGACTAATCCACCGTAGATTAATCCACCGCAGGCATTCTTTGCTTTTGGAAACTCTGTAAGTCACTTCCGGCACCAATAGACACTTAGTCCATTGTAGATATCTCAGGCATACTTATGACCATCCATGTGTGCACATCCGTTTCCACGGATTTGACCGGTGCGGAAAGATCCAACAAAAAGCCGCTGCCAGGTGTTTTGACTCACCCCATTGCTCACCGCATCACTCACTCCATTGTCCATTACATCACTCGGGTCTATCTTATCGCAATTCTTTTGTCCCGGGTCTAATCACACTACATCGGAAAAGCCATGTTCCAGCTCAAAACAAAGATGCCGATTCTGCCGACCGTTCTAAGCGCATGTGGGTAGCCGGAAAAAAGCATCAGTAGCCGAATGGAATGTCTCAATTTCCGGTCCCTCCGCGTGCATCCACCGCGATTAGTGCGCCGTTTTTGTTTTCAACCATTCCCCCGTTGACTCTATTCTTTCCTGTTAGAGTGCGGTTTTCCTGTGCCTGTAGTGAGTAATACGATTTGTCGTTTTCGTTTTGGTGCGCAATTTTCGGCGACATCGGCTCGGCACCATGCCGGTCTGAACCACCCCGAGGCTCGACCACAACCAGGAACGGCCCTCACATCGGTGGGGAAATGCGCAATGGTAACGGCAGAGAGACGTCTGTGGCAGGAAGCGGCGGTTGCGTCATTATCGGATCTCGGCACTGTCGGACTAAAAGCCGTCTGGTCACGTGCGCCGGGCTTCATTGGCTCGGGTTCCCTCGGAAGTGGGGCAAATGTTATCTCGAGCCCATATCGGCTGCCGTAAGTACACTCCACCACCCAAAATGGTCGACCCTTCCGTACATGCGTAGCCACGATGGAAAAAATTCACCAATATTACTTCGGGCCACCGCACCACCCCCCGCGTTAGGGTTGCGGTTCATTGTCCATTGCATCATATCCTAGGCGCATAAATATAGTCCGGAGAATGGAAGCGATTGGTGACAGGGCAATACATGGCCGGGTGCATATTGCGGAGTGCACACAGATGCACTTTGTCCCGGTTTGTTTCCAGCTGGCCCGAATTAGGTAGTTAGAGGACAATATTCTACCCGCGCGCAGGCAAAAAAATAGCGCACCAGGATAAATATTAAGGTGCGTCCGCTACCAACGACACTTTTTTGTTCTTTTTTCTCTAACTCCACGCAAACCTTTTAAAATGCTTCCACCTGGTGTTATTCTTGTCTTCGTTTTGGTTGGCTTGGCCGCCATCGCCATCATCTCTATTCAAGTCAGCAAGAAGTTGAAGGCGAAGAAGTCTAACCAAAGATTCTAAACGAGTCTTGGTTCTCGGGGCATACACCTTTCTGGCTAATTTGATGTTGCCATGGTTGGCGTGTGAACTCCGCGGTTACTCTTAACTCGTGGGGCTTGCTTATGTCCTTCTGAAAACATTATCTATTACTATTTTTTTGTTTATTTTTATACTTTTGACGGGAATCTTTTTTATAATTAATAATACGGGAATCAGATAATCAGTGTAGCGGTTCAATGGACCGTGTGTAACTAGACAAGCGAATTGACTTGCTGTTTTCGTTGGGGTCTTTACGCGGAACTTGGTTACGCCATATTTTGACCAATGAAATTATCCACATACACCAGGGGATCCTGTGCCTGCACCTCCGGTCTTATCTTCGGGTTGTTTGGTGTGTGCAGGTTGTGTATGCCTACGCCAGCACCACCCGACGACTATGAGTTATCTGTGACAGCAGTAATTCTTGCTGTGGGGAAATATTCGGATACAGTGGGTTTTGTAGGATCATATAACAGCTATTGGCTTTGAGTATCTGAGATACCGGCCTCTGGGGTCTTTGGGGTACTGAAACTCTTTCAACGAATTTGTCTGGTTTTCCTGTGTCGATAGTTTGACTCCACTACCGATTACTGTACTACGCATTTATTATGGGTTGCATCTATACCAATTGCCTTGAATAAAATTGGCTCTTGGTGCTCTGCTCGTTGCTTCAACCACCTTTTCTCAATCTGTTTACTTCTTTCAGTGCACCATCAATACTTCGATGGGCATGAATCAGTCATGAGTCCGGAAACTCTCTAAGATGGGTTCGAACATTGTGGAAATGTTATTTTTCATGAAATCACTGGTTTGGCGATTCCTCTACTGCATTTCAGCACCTGTTTTTAATTACTCTATTATCAACTATTCCTCCGATTAATCGTCGTCACAAATATTTTCTGTATGTTATACTGACTCTAGGCTCAGTGCTCTATAATTTCCGTACCCTGTAATATGTACGCTGCCTCTCTCTCTCTCCAGCTAAATGCTCTCTGGGAGCGACATAGCAATGGTGAAAGTGCAACTTCCGACTCCCGCCAACAAGATCCATGGCATAGCACCCAAAGACTTACTGTCAAAATAAGAAATGAGTGTGCCCCACAAAAGCGGACCAATGAACCGTGCCAACGCCGTGGCTGACATCCCCGACGAGTTGACAAAAGTCCGGTACCGCGGTGGAGCGGCGTTGAACATCAAAATCGAAACCTGGGGAAACGCCAACGACGTGCCAAACACCGACAATCCCACACAAGAATAGAGGCACACGGGGGTGAGCCACGGAGGCAAACTGGCATTATAGGCGGAGGTGGTGTAAACCACAAATGGGAACAAAATGTATGTCAACGGGAAAACTGATGTGGCAAGACGGAATCCCTTGACAGTGCCAAGGTGCTTGTCGATGATCGGGAAAAGTCCTAACACGAACACGCAGCCAAACACACCGGTGGTGGACAAAATTCGGCCGATGCTTTCGGTTTGCCATCCAAGGCCACCCTTGAGCACCCATGGGAACTGCAACTTGTCCGCGTGCATGGGACTGGCAAGGAACACCGGCATGAACTCGGAGAAAATGAGCGAGTGGAACGCAATGAAGAAGTACGCCAGAATGGTGGCCACCACCTGTGGGGTGAAGATGGCACGGTTTCCAAACGCGCGGAACAAACTGCGGGTCTCGTCCGCCACCGAGTCGATAGTGTGACGCAGAGTGATTGTCAGAAGGTCTGGTTGGAGCGAGTAGGCGGATGAGTAGCGGCGGATGGACTGCAACGCGGAAACGTCGCCGGATGCATCGAAACTGTTGATGGAGCAGCTGTCGGAGTCATCCACGCCCACTTCGTTCTCGTCAATCAACGGCGTCTGCTCGTCAGCCACAATGGGCTCGTCGATTGCTTTGGGTTGCGATTCCCATGGTCTGGGCGGAACATCGAACCCCAAGCCGCGGCGAATCCAGTCACCCACGGCCAAGCCACGATCGTACTTGTGGCTGAGCTTGTGGTGGGTTTCCTCAAGAAATAGAACGCCGATAAGCGTCAGTGTGAGCAAAAATCCCGCCACCACCACACTGGACATGGCATACGGGTTCCGGTCCACAAAGCGGTCGTAGCGTCCCAATTCTGTGGCTTTGGAACTGGGGTCCATTCTGGGCCGGGTCAAGTGACGCGAGCCGCCAATGAGCGGGCCCACGAAGCACCCCACGTTCCAGAGAAACGGAAGCAACGAAAACGCCACCAGCTGGTGACGTTTCTCGGTGGTGATTTCGCCCACCATGGTCTGTAGCACCGCCATGTTGCCGTTCAAGGCGCCAGCCGCGGTTCTGGCCAAAAGTGCCGTGTAAAAATGGCGGGAGAACCCAAACGTCACGAGCGTAACTGTGGTTCCGAGAAGTCCAAATAGGAGCACGGGCTTGCGGCCAATGCGGTCGGAAAGGCGGCCCCAGTGAATGCAGCACAAGAACTGGGCAATGGCAAACAGAGCCGCTAAGTAGCCAGTGTAGCGAGAGATCTGGGTTGGATCTTTGGCAACGTGGAAATCTCTCACCATAAAGTAGATGTAGGGAAAGAGCGAGGTGAAGGCAAGCGGCTCGGAGAACCGGATCATCAACACCACAGACATCTGCCACACGGGGAAGCCCTTCATTTCTTGTCTAAAAGACGGCATTTTGTTGAAAGAAGAACAGACAAGTGGATCAGAAACGGAAATCAGCGCCGTGCTTGAGTCACATCGGTACATAACCAGGGTGGATGCTGGGGTGTACGGGTGTTTTCTTTTTCCCGGACTGTGGCGTATGGCGTCACTGTGGCCAGGGCGGGGCGGGCCGAGGTGGCATGGTGGATCTATCGGGCATTTGAAGTACAAAGATACAGTTCGTGCAGGGTATCGTGTCTATGGAGTATAAGTCTATGACTGGGTATGGAGGGCCTGGAGCCCGGGGGCAGGCACGACATTTGCGCAACCTCGCTCCACCCCCTCCGCGACATTTTTGCAACCCTAGTCGTCGTAGTCCTCGAGGGTGAAGGAGTGCACAAACCCCGCCAACGCCAACAGCGCCATGCACCACCATGCAAGCCACCCAATGCCGTGCTTGTCTCCCAACGTCATCACGTAGCCAAAAATAATCGGCCCCACGCACCGTGCCAACGCCAACATGCTCATAGTGAGAGAATTGACATATGCCCGGTGCTGTTTGGCTGCGGCCCGGTGGTTGAGAATCATCACTTGCGGCATTCCGGTGGACGAGGCGAGCGTCTTCATCGTAGTGCACCCGTAGAGCACCACTGGCGTCACCCAAGTGGGGAACCATTCGTTGTACTTGTGGAGAGTGAAGATGGCCATGGGCACACAAGCATACACCACGGGGAAGAACAGAAGCGAGAGGCGGAAGCCGCGGATGGTGCCGAAAGTGCGGTCGATCCAAGGGAAAATCACCAACACGATCATAATACCCATGATCCCGGTGGACGAGAAGAGGGTGCCGATGTAGTTGGAGTCGAGGCCGAACCCGCCGTGGATCTTGAATGGGAACGAAAGCTGGTCTCTCTGGAACCGCAGCGCAAGAAACACCGGCAAAAACTCGTTGTACGCAATGTTGTGAAGCGAGATCACGCAGTTGGACATGATCACGGAAATCACTCGTGGCGTGAGCGCCGCAGGAACGGGCGGAATGTTCTCTGACCCTTGGGAGTACCTCCTCACAATAGCACTGGCAAGAGGTTTGCTGACGTAGGGGGAGAATGTCTCTTCGTCACTCCCCAGATCGATGTCGAGAAGGGGAGACGTTTCGGAAGGCAGCTCCACTGCATCTTCGGTGTCTGGTGGCGTCCCCACCACCACCTCTGCGTCTGGATTCACCATGATAGGCACTGTTTCCTGAGACTCTGATTCTGGCTCCATCTCCTTTTTCTGCCACGGCCGGGGCGGCAGCAGGATACCAAAACGGCGCAAAAACGCGTCGCCAATCTCCACGCCATAATCACGCCGCATGCGGAAGTCGTCGTTGGTCTCCTCGAGAAAGAAAAATCCCACAAGCAAACTGAACCAGAGAAACATCAGTACCACCACGTTGGACATGCCGTAGGGGTGACGCGACACAAACGCATCATATCCTGAGAGGAACGTGGTTGCTGTTGCAGTCTTCTCGTACGGGCTGTGCGGGTCGGGGCGTGTGAACCAGCTGGACCCGCCAATCAACGGCCCAATAATGGCACCCACATTGAAAAGCAACGGCAACATACTGAAACCGAACGCCTGGTGGCGCCGCTCCACACAGATCTCACCAATCACTGTCCGCAACACTGCAATGTTCCCGTTGAGCGCTCCTGCAAGCGACCGGGCAAAAAGCGCCATGTAGTAGTTGGTGCTGAAGCCAAACGTGATCAACGTCACCGACGTACCAAAAAGACCGCAGAGAAGCACCGGTTTGCGGCCAATCCGGTTCAGGGTTTTTCCCCACTGCAATGCAAACACAAATTGAAAGAATGCAAACGACGATGCCAAGTACCCGGAGTATTTGGAGATTTCTTGCTCTGTAGGGGCAATGTGGAAATCGCGGATCATAAAGTACATGTAGGGGAAAAGCGAGGTGAACGCAAGCGGCTCAGAGAATCGGATGAGCGAAACCACTGCCAACTGGCGCACCGGTAGACCGTCTAGCATTTTGGTGGGCTGGAGGAACGGAAGAAAACAAAGTAGTCGGAAAAGTGCAACGGCCGTTATCCGTGCAGGGAGAGCGCGGGTTGCGTCATTAACAGGTGCGGAGAATGGGGAATGGATAGGAGAAAGGGAGGGAGAGAGGGTAAAAAAACAGTATTGGGGAAAAGCGAGATGGGGAGAGAGGATATACAGACAGAATGTTACAGAAACAGATCCACAGAAAATGTTCCACAGAGAGATCCAGAGGTAAAGAGATCCAGAGAGGTACACAAAGGTAGAGAAGTGATAAGATATGCAAACATACGCTTCAGGTGATGGGACAGGGCATGAATACACCCACACACAACACAATGCCGGGCCACCCAATTCCGGTACGTCCCAAACCACCAGATACCACCAGACTATACACCCGAGAACATAATGCCGGGCCGAGGGCTACCCGAAGATAAATATACTGCAAATTGCGGTGCAGGACCCACCTGGCAACATCCGTCGCAGGCAAACAATAGGCTGTGTATATAGCCGTGGTTCATGGTTATGTCGGAACCACTTTTCTATCGGGCAGTTTCTCTCACCGATGTTCCAGATAACGCTGCGTGCATTACCAGAGAATGTGAAAAATACGATCTAACAATCCCAGATGCTTGAGGTCAAAATCCGTACACCCGACGGGGTTTACTTCCTAGCGTCGGGCAAGAGAACATACGCTTGGGTGAAATTCAGCGAAGAGCAATATCTCAACAAAAGTCGGATTTGTTCCAGAAGATTAGTAGAGACGTAGAAGAAGAGTGGAAGCCGAGAGCAGTCAAGTGCAAACGTCCAAGACAAATGCAGTAGACTCATAGGAGCGGAGACGATGCGGCCAGGCGGACCGTATATTGTGCAGGACGCGTCCATCAACAGCGCCATCATCGATATATTCACAAAAGGAAATCCCACAGCAAAAAATAGTGGCGGCGCTTTCCCGACCCCAAGTCCCCTTCGATTCTTTCTCTTACGCGGGGCGTTACTTCCTGTGTCGAACATTGGTGTTTCTCGTTTTGTCCCTGTTTCCACCCTCCACCTCCTGCGCCTTTCTGCACCTAAATCCATCGATCTCGGGAACAACCGCGAATCGACAATACCGCCCGCGCTCCATCTTCCCGTCCTGCACCACCAAAGGCTAGACCACTCTGAGTTCCACCGTAGTTCCAGCGGCCGCCATACCCTAAGGCCACCGAAATCCCGTATTGAGCATGCGTGGTTGCCGGGCGCCGACGGTGGAATCGGGTGTCACGTGCGGGGGCTGTGTGTCTATTAGAGGCGGCACAGGCTCGAAAAAAAAAAATCCCGCCTAATTTAAAAATAACCCCAAAAACCCGTTCCTCTGCCGTTGCGTGGCTCCGGTCTTCAATCACTTCGTCCTTTGTTTTCTGGTTTTCCGTCACGTTCGTTTTCCCGTCGTTATCCATCCCCCTTCCTTTGCATCCACCATGAAATCGACCGTGCTTCTCGCGTGCCTCGTTTGGCACTTACAATGCATCCAGTCATTACAGATCCCCCAAGGTGAAGCCGTGGCCAAGTTTGCCGAAAAGTACGGTTTAATCGCCAGAGATGACCGCCAGAATGGCAACAATAGCAACCAGCTGTCGTCCAACTCCACCACCTCTGCATTTTCCTCCTCGATTTCCTCTTCTTCTCTAACGTCCTCGTCTTTCCTGAGTAGCGAGGAGGTTTCTTCCTCTCTGTCGACCGAGACCAGTCTGTCGGTTTTTTTCACCTCCAGCTCCGAAGAAGTGAGCCTGAGCACTTTTTCCACGTCATCGGAGGCGCCCTCCACCTCGTTCGAGCCGTCGAGCTCGGTATATTCGTCTGCTTCTTCGTCCGAAGCCGAATCGAGCGAAATCACGCTGAGTTCGGCTGAACCCACCTCCAGCTCCGAGTTGTCGTCGTCGCACTCCTCCTCGTCTTCCCGGTCTTCTTCCTCGTCCTCCTCCAGCGTTTTTGCCACCACCTTCTCGTCTGTGACTGACGGAAAAACCGTGGTGGTCACAAGTACCGTGACTGCGGCGTCGTCCGAGCCAACGGCGTCGTCTCTGAAACTGAGCAACAGCAGCACATCCAGTGGCTTGAGCGACACCAACAAGATCGTGGTTGGTGTGGTTGTGGGTGTGGGGGGAGCCATTCTTCTTGCGATCGCCGCACTTGTGTTCTGGATGAGACGTAAGGGAAACCGGTTCCACGAAAGCGGTTGGACCTTCTGGCGCAAGAGTGAGAAGGGAGCTGATGACAACCTCTTCAACGGTGAGTTGGGTGTTCGTGACAGAAACATCAACCAGGGATCCAACTTCTAGTCCCACTCCCTTCACATCCTAGAACCTAGAATTTTGGCGTCTCAAGAGAGACCGGCGTTTATACCCTGATAAAAATATGTATACTTTGATATGTGTAGTCGTGTGTGAATGTCTCAGCTGCAGTGTCTGGTTTACGCTGACCTGAGTAGGACTACCTTCTTCTCTTGTCTCCTGTCTCCAGTCTCTTGTTCCCCTTCCTCTTCCTCTTCTCTACCCTCCCTACACTTTCTCTCGTAAAGATACTTTACCTAATCCCAAATCCTATGTACCATCGGCTTAAACGCTCAAAGAAACGTTCTCTTCGTTGATGTGCTGCTTGAATGGCTCCAACGCCTTGGCAACGTCGTTCTTGACAAACTTCTCCGTTTGTTGAGGCGCACGGCCCACGAAAGTGGATGGGTCCAAAAGGGTGTCCAACTCGCCCCAAATAGGCTTGAAGTACTCAGTGTTCTTGACTCTCTCGATCAAATCGTTGTCGCCACCCTCTTGTTTCACCACTGCCGACGCTTGGTGTGACAACACTCTGATCTCCTCGTGACAGTCTTGTCTGGAGGCACCCTTCTCCACCATGGCCATGATGATGTTCTCGGTGGCCATAAATGGCAACTCCGCCATGATTCTTCTCTCAATCACCTTAGGGTACACCACCAATCCGGAGGTGATGTTGATCAAGGTAGACAACAAGATGTCCGCGGTCAAGAACGCAGAAGGAAGCGAGATTCTTCTGATGGCAGAGTCATCCAAAGTTCTCTCAAACCATTGCACCGATGCGGTTTGGATGGCATCGTTCAACAAGCCACCCATGTGTCTGGACAACGAGCACACTCTCTCACATCTCATAGGGTTTCTCTTGTACGCCATGGCGGACGAACCAATCTGCGACTTCTCAAATGGCTCCTCCATCTCCTTCAAGTTGGCCAAGAGACGCACATCCGTGGCAAACTTGTGGCACGTGGCACCCAACGACGCCAAAGGACTCAACACGTCAATGTCAATCTTTCTGGAGTAGGTCTGGCCGGTCACGGGGTACACGTGCTCAAAGCCCAACAACTTGACCACGGTCTCGTCCAACAACTCCACCTTGTCGTGGTCACCGTGGAAAAGCGACAAGAACGAGCCCTGGGTACCGGTGGTGCCCTTGACACCTCTCAAGCCAATGTCGTTTCTGGCTCTGACCATGTTTCTCAAGTCCCACAACAACTCTTGGATCCACAACGTAGCTCTCTTACCCACGGTGGTCAACTGTGCGGGTTGGAAATGGGTCCAGCCCAAAACTGGCAAGTCCTTGTACTCCAACGCAAACTTGGACAATCTGTCAATGACGTTGACCAACTTGGGGATCAACACATCGTAGGCGTCTCTCAAGAAGATCAAATCCGCGTTGTCGGTCACGTAACACGAGGTGGCACCCAAGTGGATGATACCGGCGGCAGCAGGGCAGGTGTCACCGAAAACATGAACGTGGGCCATGACATCGTGTCTGACCTTGGCTTCCTCAACGGCAGCGGCGGCGATTTCCTCGTCAGTGATTTCGAGGTGGGCCTTCATTTGCTCAATGGCCTCATCGGTGATGACGGAAAGACCAACTTGCTTTTCAGCGATGGCCAAGTTCAACCACAACTTTCTCCAGGTGGAGAATCTGTTTCTCAAGGAGAAGATCTTGGACATCTCGTCCGAAGCATATCTGGAGGACAATGGGGTGGAGTACTTATCGTGCGACATGGTGGGTCAAAAGCAGAAAAAAGGTGGCGGTGGAATTTTGCGCCACGGTGGGAAATACGGCTATTTAAATGAGGTGGAATTTATTACTACTCTATCTCTTGACTCGGATCCATCGTCGCGCCATCTGACTCTGCACAGGATGAGCACGGCCGTCGCCGGCTGTCTGCAGGTCGTGAGCCCTGGCCCGGGGTATCACCACGGTGGGGAATTCTCCAACTTGGCGCCCTGCCGGGGGGAATTTTCTGGGCAAAATTTTGCCATGGTTGTGCGTTTGGATGCACTTGGAATGGGGGTTGGGGATTCTGGGAGATGATAGTGTGAGCCATGTTTCGGTATGAGGACCTGAATACTGTAATCTCAACATTAGAGCCTTTGAGTATTAGATGAATATTGGGCTGAATATTAGACTGAATATTGGGCTGAATATTAGACTGAATATCAGACTGAATAATAGACTGAATATTAGGCTGAATATTAGACTGAACATTAGACTGAACATTAGACTGAATATTAGACTGAATATTAGACTGAATATTAGACTGAATATCAGACTGAACATTAGACTGAATATTAGACTGAATATTAGACTGAACATTAGACTGAACATTAGACTGAATATTAGACTGAACATTAGACTGAAATCAGACTGAACATTAGACTGAACATTAGACTGAACATTAGACTGAACATTAGACTGAATTCTAGACTGAATTCTGGACTGAACATTAGACCATTAGACTGAATTCTAGACTGAATTCTCGAGTGTCTGAACATCGGATGGCCTCATGTTAGAGTATCTCAGCATCGGAATATGTGGTATATCTCAGTAGAATGCCTGAATCAATCCCAGAATGTCTAACTACCACACCTGGTTTCAAATACCTCTGAAGAATATCCAGTAGAGCTCCAATGTCCTGGAGCAATTCTCCCTCTTGTTTCTATATCTCGTACAGCTCAGAGTTTCACTCCTGTCAACTCCTTTCAATCTAGAGGCGCCGAAAAGTCCTCCAATACATTGGGCTCTTTGCTTTCTTGGTTCTGAAGCAACAACGTGTACACCGCTGTGCGGAATAAGGTGTAAACCAACCCCACCTTACGTTCTAGGTTGTGCATGTTGCGTAACAACGAGTCGGCCAGCCCTGTGGTTGGGTCTAGCGCTAGTTGGGCTCCCGAAGGAAGGTGTCTGTTCAACTTGGCAATTTCATCGGCAAGCGTGTTGAGTTTGATTGCCAATGTCTGGTATTGTGAAAGGACCTGTTTTTCGAGCGCCAGAAACTCGTTTTTTCCCGTGTAATCAACCCGGAGAATGTCGTTGGTCATGATCAGTAGGAGTGGTTGTTTACTCCATTTCGCGGTGTACGGGTGCACTTCTACCGGGGGTGCGGTCCACCTGTCCCCCGTTCGTTCCCCTGGCGGCATTTCGTGGTTTGCGTCTGTTTTGGCAACATAATTCGGGTCCGACTGTTTGCCTTCAATTTTTTCCCTCTTCCACGTCCGTATCCTCATTTCTCATTATTGTCTTGCTCATTTCGCATTATTCTCTTCGCTTTCGGCTTGTCACCTCGCCTCGGACATTGACTGTTCCTTCCGTGTTTTTTCTGCAGGCCCATTCTGCATACTTGCGCACCCGCCCAAACTTCACTTGCTTCTTACTACAACCGATTATGTCTTCTGAGGCCCCTGCCGCCGGTAAGATCTCCAACTCCACCGTGGAGCCACATCTTCGAAAGAAGAAGTTGGTGCGCAAAAACAAAGACTATTCCAAAATCAAGTACCAGGTGTGGCTTGCGGGCCATGCCATGTGTCTTGTTTTCGGTACCATTACCTTTATCTGGCAAACGTTGTGGTTGAAAAACGTGTACTACATCAATTCTATTTCGTACCGTTTGGCGCTTATTGGTGCGTGTTTGGCGTTGGCCTCCACCACGGCTCAAAAGTACGGTGTTCTGTTCTTGCCACCATTGAAGACATTCTTGTCGCAACAGAACTTCCAGTACCTTATCTTGAGTATTGTGTGGTGCTTCACGTTCAAGTCCGTGCTCAAGATCATTCCCTTTTTCTTGATTTCGTTGTTGCAGGTGTCGGAGAACAAGAAAATCTCTGTGGTGCAGAAGCAGGCCGACTTCTTGGCGCAGATTATTGCATTTGACGAGTTGCTTCTCATCGTGTACTTGTTGTTGCGCACCATTTTCTTCAGAAACACCTCAGGCTTCCAGTTGGTGCTCAAATTGGTGTTTTTGTGGTTGAGAATCATGTTTGACCCAAGCACGGCCGAGTTGTTCTCGTTCGTGGTTGAAAAACTCGACGGTAAGGTTTCCACCGTCAAGAACGAGAAGGTGCAGAAGATTTGGAAGAAGACCAAGGTGCTTCTTGACGAGAAGAGAAGGGCTTAAAGGTGCTGTGCTCACAGGATATGTGGTGCCCAATCTTTCGTTTGCCATAGAACTACGTAACCAATACTACATCCACTAAAATTACAGATCAGGTGTGTCTTTGTCATTGCCTCCCCCTGGGATGGCTTCTCTGTCACAACCACTGTCACCAAATACCCATACCAAGGGATGTACGGGTGTTTCATACCCTACTACACCTCTCTTCCTTCCCCCACACTCCAGATATCAACTCAATTGCAGTCTCTGTCCACTCAATTCCTCCAGATCATCTGTTTCGGCCCCAAATCAACCCCTTTTTTCCTCTTTTCGTACCCCCTTCGCCCGACCCCAAGCGTGGTGTACGGGTGTGTTTTCCCCTACTTCCGCCCTCCTCCGCTCGCTCACCTCCACAGCCACCGATCACAGTAGAGAGTGCTCCTGTCATCAACAAAATTATGTCTGCCCCTGTGATTTTCCAATTGGGACATGAGCCCATCAAGGACCATTGTTTCAACCCCTCCTTCGACATGCTTGCCGTGGCCAAGGACAACAATGTGGAGTTGTACCAAACCACCCCCAACTCTCCCGCCAAACCTACTCTTATCACCGTTTTGCGGAGCCACGACAAAACTGTCACATCGGTCGATATTTCGCCCGATGGATCTAAGATCTTGACCTGCTCCCAGGACAGAAACGCCTTGGTGTGGGAATGGAACGACGCCTCACGCGAGTTCAAACCCACGTTGGTGCTTTTGCGGATTAACCGCGCCGCCACCGTGTGTAAGTGGTCTCCCGACGGTAACAAGTTTGCTGTGGGTTCTGCCGACCGCGTGATTGCCGTGTGCTACTACGAGGAGGAGAATGACTGGTGGGTGTCGAAGCACTTGAAGAAGCCACTCAAGTCCACCGTGACCAGCTTGTCGTGGCACCCCAACAACGTGCTTTTGGCGTCTGGCTCCACCGATGGCCATGTGCGGGTGTTCAGCTCGTTCATTAAGGGATTGGACGAAAAGCCCGAGCCTTCGGTGTGGGGCTCCAAGTTGCCGTTCCAAACGTTGGTGGGTGACTACACGAATGAGACTGGCGCATGGGTGCACGACGTAGCGTTCAATGAGGACGGTGCGGGTGACTCGTTAGCCTTTGTCAGCCATGATGGATCTGTCTCGGTGGTGTACCCCCAAGGTGAAGGTTTACCTCCCACTGCGTTTATCACTGTAAAAACCAACCACTTGCCGTTCAAGTCGCTACTCTTTTTGCACGACAAGATCGTCACAGGTGGCCACAATTGCAGTTTGATTGTATTCCAGGGTAGTGAGAGCGGTTGGCAAGAGGCGTACCTGGTGGAAAAGCCTAAGGCGGCGGTAAAGGCGGCGCCTGTGGGCGAGGAGGATGTGGAGATCTCGAGTCATGACGCACTCAACATGTTCAGACAGATGGATTTGAAGGGCAGAGTGAACCGTTTGACTGAGGGTAATTCCGTTGCCCTCAACACTATCAACCAAAACACCATCACCAGAGTGAACTGGTACGACGGAGGAAAGGTGTCCACCTCAGGCATCGACGGCAAGATCGTCATCTTCAGTATTTAGACAATGATTCAAGTTCTTGAATTGGAGTAGATTGAGAAGACGGAGAGGCAGAGTGGAGTAGACGGAAGGTAGTAGTACACGAGACAGACTAGAGCGTACAGAATAGAGTAGGGCGTACCTTGAATATCAGTACCTTAAACGGAGCACAGGACATCCGCAACAGAGCAACATCACTTGAAGAATACAGGCTGAGCACACGGAATGTTTTCTCAGCTAATACTAAACGTACAGAAGGGGTTTCGTCGGCAGTGATTCCGGAACACGGCAGCCGTGATCGATACAAGTATAGAGGAAAGAATGTCTGGGGTGACAGTAAAGTTCAGAAAATGCTAGACTCGCGAACAGGAAAATTCCTATCCACTTGAGTACGCGAATTACAGTCGACTGGAACCAACACATAAAGAGGGCGATTTTGTCAGAAAAGTAAGCTTTGGTTATGGGTTATCTTCAGAATATTTGGTTCAGAAGCAGAACTGAATTTATTTTTTTCATCATGAAAATCGCTTTCTCTTTACGCATTGGTAATTAGCAGTTTCGCCTGAAACGGCCAACTTCCAAATTCCAAGAAAAAAAAAAGACTAAACATCACACCTTAGAGGTTAGTAACCACATATTGATGCAAAAAAGGCTAAGGTCAGATGGTGATGCATGTTAAAATCCATGGCTCACGAGTCACCGGGACATTATGTTGTGAGAACAATCATCAGAAGAGCCGCTTCCGAAAAGAACATACCTGAAGCGCATTAGTTCTCGAAACATGCTTTGGGAAACCTCCTTACCCAACTCAGTGATAAATGGTTGTCCTGCATGTATATCCTAGGATAGTAAATGCATTTCAGGTATTTAGCCATGTGTCAGCAAAGAATATTTCTTTCAGGAAACATGTCTTTCAGATTAGAAGAAGGTTGTTGAATAAACTTTTCGAATGGAAGTGCGAAAAAAATACTATAAGCTGATTGTAGGTCGGGTAACTGTGCGCGTGGACATATGCATTCCTTCCCCGGGCTCATTCGGTTCCGGTATCTATTATTACAAAATCAAAGTTTGGCGTGCTAGATCTTTGCTAAACGGATTTAGAGTGACTGAAGGTTAAAGCATGGTTATGGGTATGATGGATTTAATGGATTTTTCAGAAAATTATTGAGTCCCGATTTTTTATTGCGTTTCATATGATCTGATAATGATCGTTCATTGACTATTTTTTAAAATAGTACGAACTAATCCCCACACACTCTCTTTTCTACCAAAATTTCTAAAACGGGAAAACAAATACAGACAAGCAAAAAATAGAAAGGTATATACATTGTTCGCTAACCCTTCAGGTAGACTTAGCTTCAGGGTTAATGACATCTGTAAACCAACAGGGTACTACTTCGTTTCGTGTAAACGTGCATATATTAGGAACCGCAGTGAGCTCTAATCAGTGTGATTGAATCGGACCAAGTCAACTGCAATGAGTTCTCCTGAGCGCAGCCCTCGCTCACTTTTTCGTTCAGCACCCCCAAAACGAGCAGAAAGTCAACCTCTTTTGACGGAACATGTGGCCCCTTCTAAATACTACGGAGAATTGAACTCAAGTAGAAACGACAGGAAAACGTCTGTTTCTGCAATTGATTTCCTGCGAAAGGAATCTATGTCTGGTCAACAGGGCCAGCATCTATTTCTCCAGAAATTGTTTTCAGCAGGATATTCTGTTCTGAACCCAAACTCGTCTGCAGCCGAGGCGAACCAAAGTGCTCTTTTCAACCAGGATGCCAATTCGGTTTTAAGTCTTGATCTCGAAAGCAATTCGGGATGGAGTTCGGTCAACAGATTGAACATCTTAAATATTCTTCGACCCGTAAAGCTCATTGGAAAGTTTGTCCCGCTTACAAATTGGTCAGACAAAATCGTGGATGACCTTGGTGGCATCGGCAACAAAACATTGAGGGACTTCTACGAAGAGCAAAATACGCTTGTTACTCGGTACAAAGAGATTGACCGCTTGTTAGATTTTGGCAAGGTTCACTTGAATATGTTAACCACTTACAAGAACCCGTTACAAACAGTTCGTGAAGGGCAGGAAACGACGGAGTACAACGAGCTTGATCTGCAGCCAATGGGCAAGACTGCGTCAAAGTCTAGGTTCAACGATGTTCCTGGGAATATTAAGGATGGTGGCCAGTTTTTGGGCTATGACACCGAGAAGAGCAGCCAAGAAGTGCTATTGGCCATTATGGTGAATTTTTTCGTGAACTTCTTGCTCCTAGTAGGTAAAATTGTGATTCTGTTCATGACGAATTCCTTGTCCATGATTGCATCTTTGGTTGACTCGATTCTTGACTTTTTGTCTACATTTATTATTTTCATTGCAAACAAATTGTCCAAAACTAAAAATTGGCGCACTCAGTTTGCTTATCCTATTGGAAGAACCAAGTTAGAGCCTTTGGGGATATTGATCTTCTCTGTGATCATCATCATTTCCTTCTTCCAAGTGGGACTAGAGTCTGCCAAAAAATTGTTTTTCTCCGCAGCAGAAACTCATGTAACTGCAAGAGTGGGAAAAGAGGCTACCCTAGTTATGCTCACTACCATATTTGCGAAAATAGCTTGTTGGTGGTGGTGTTCAAGAAGTGATTCAAGCTCCGTACAAGCTTTAGCCCAAGATGCAGAAACAGATATCATTTTCAACTCTGTGTCCTTGATTATGCCAACGGTTGGTTATTACTTAGACGTCTGGTGGCTTGATCCAGCAGGTGCACTTTCCCTTTCTCTATATGTCATTGTGTCATGGAGCATCACAGCATTTGAGCATATTGATAACTTGACAGGAACTTCAGCTGATCCAGTGGATTACAAAGTTGTTCTTTACTTGGCTTACAGATTCGCGGAATGTATTAAACAAATCACAGCATTGAAGGTTTACCATGTGGGTGACAATTTGAATGTTGAAATTGACGTTGTGTTTAATATGGATGACTACGAATTAAGTTTTAAAGATGCTCATGACATCGCTGAAGCACTTCAATATGCAATTGAGACCTTGCCAATGGTAGAGAGAGCATTTGTTCACATTGATTACATGGAGGGTAATTTTAAGGGCCATTTAAATTAGGCAATTCTGTATACGCCATAATTTCATTAAACGCCCTCAACGATAACGGTAGGAAACAGACTCTTGAGGCATTCCAACAAGCCATTTTTGTACTTTGTTAAAATATCGTGCTCATTTTCTTGTCCCACAGTGGCATACTTTCTTATGAGCATTATCACACTATCAAGGGCAAGCTTCCATTCGAGCTCACCTAAGCCCTTTGAGCGCAAGATAGGATCATTCAAGTAGTGAAGCTTATCCTTATTTTTGAGGAATTGCAATGATTTAATCAATATAAGACCACCGAAGAAAAAGAAGAAGTGAATTTGATCCGAAAGATAAGCAAAATAGGAATCGTCTTCAACCAGTTGAATGAATTTAACTAGTGAATAAGAGTGAGATACTATTTCAATTAGTGATTCTTTGTCAGCATAGTCCAACACCTGGTCCATTGTTCCCTGCGAAAGATCCATTATGGGCGAACCCAATGACAAAAATACCTTTGTATAAGAGTAATTGTAATAGATCAAGGTATAACAGAAATGGTAACAAAACTCAACAAATTGCAAAGCGGGCTGACTGAAAAGATAGCCCCACTGGTCGAGCCAGGAGTTAATTTCATCTTTGACAACTTGGAAATTGTTATCGATTACACTAGGAACTTTTGCAACGGCTGAATTTAGATTCAACTGAATAAAGTTATAAGTGATGAGGAGGATGCTGATTTCACTGACCATTCTTCCGTCAAAATTCGTAGCATTCGGCAAACTTAAAGCCGCAATGCAGTGGTTTAACCTAATCTCGTCGACAAGGCACATTCGCCCACTGAAAATGCAACTCACAATGTGGATCAAGATGAGGTGGTTATATATGCGGAGGATGGTCAACATTTGGTCTTCGGTCGACTCGAATTCACCACGCCAGATAGAAAAATCGGAGAGGAACGCCTCTTTTTGCTTCTCTGACACTGATAGTTTATCAGAGAATAAAGTACCCGACGAGGCCTTGGAGATGAAGGCAGAAAGACCCAAACCTGACATATACCACGGATCCAAATTGAGTTCTCTCAATGCCAAGTCCGTCTCGAGGAGGGAGTTCGGATCAATGGTGTCACCAACAATAGAGGAAAGTGACATCAGGTAAATGGACAAGGTGACGATTGCCTGGAAAAATTCCACATCGCCCAAATTTTCTGTCGTTCCCAGGAATGCCACGAATTTGAGAAGCGACTTGTCCAAGTCGGTGACCAATTGGCGCATTATCAACTTGTACGTATCTTTTTTCCTGCGATGGTTATCCACATCGCCAGGGCTAGGCTTTCCGTTCAACAGATAGCGCAATGACAAGCAGCAACAAGTGGTGAGTAAAAGCGACGAGCGTTTGCGGATCTGTGAGATAAGCTCGTCTGTCGCCATGTACAGCGGAAACAGCACCCAGCGGCCGTAGTTGCTGCGGAAGTCGTTGACAAGATCAACCACCTCAGCCTCAGTCAAGATGTTCGATGTGATGACATCATGCTCCACGTCGAAAAAGCGTCTACTCAGCGGGTTCTGGATATTGGTGAGCTGGAGAAGATTGAGAATAGGTCTTGGTACATCTCCCACCTGGCGTGCCACCACTGTCAATGGCGCCGACTGATACGAATTAGACGGAAGCATAAAGGTGTAAGGGTCCTCGTCGGGCACGCCCGATTCGTCCATGTGATGTGTCGGGTGCCGCTGACTCAAAGGAGTCGGAGCAGACGATCGAAGCGGTATAGGTGTGAGACCCGAAAGCAGCAGCCCCGGGATGGGGCTTAAGGTGGCGGGCACAGGACTTCGTTTCATGGACGACGCTGCGTCCAATAAGAGTTTCACGTCGTTGTCGAGCGCCGGAGGACGGCCGTTTTCGGGAATCTTTCCGCCGTGTTTGAGCACGGCCAATATCTCAGATACGCCCAGGTATATGCCGTCAAGCTTGGTCTTCATGTCATCCGCATACGGGCGAATATGCGTGGGGTGTGGCCGGGGGAGCAGCAGCAGTCCCATTGCCGCGTTGTCGGCCGCCGAATGCAAACCAACAAAATGTTCCGGAATGCCCTGGACAATCTTGATATTCGGGTTTTCGAGGCGAAATTCTTTTTCGAGAGAACACTCCACCTCGGAGCCCAAACACCGTAGGCAGGTGACGGCGTAGGGAGACGCCTTGAAGCACCGGGTTTTCTGTCTGCGGCAGTAGGCACAAGCCTTAAGGGTGCGGGTTTGCCAAGACGTCAGGCCGGAGCGCTTCATTTCGCCGGCAGTGGGAATGTCGGACTGGCCGGCAGAGGATTTTTTTCTCTTCAGGCTGGGCTCGTCGGACTTGTTGGAAGACATGGGGTTGAAGAAAACACAGGCCGGGCAAAAATCGGCACATCCGATCACTCTGCAGGACGTGGGGCACGATAAGGCGTATGCAGACCGGGGTACCAGACACGGGAATGAGGTAGTCGGAGCTAGTTCACCGCAACTTGTAGTTCATTGGGGTGTCGTTACTGTTTACCGTCAAGTCCACCAGAAGGATCTTGACCCCATTGCTAATACCCAAATGGGTAAAGTCAATGATGCCTCCGTAGCTCACCACGCCACACTGAACGTTCTGTTTGTTGGCTATAGTGAACTTACCATCAAATGCAATGGTGTAGTCTCTGTCGCCGGGCACCGCACCCTTCACCTCAAGGTTGGCTTCGTGCACTCTGCCACTGCTGCTTTCGTGGGTTTTGATTTCTGCCTCCGGGTCAATGCGGTCGAGCTTGATGCCCAATGCCGTGACAAACCCGTCGATGGACGAACACTTGATAGGCTTGATATCCCATTTCCACTGGAACCCCAATTTTCCGTCGTGCTTGGCGATTTCCACCTGCGGCCCGTGCACCAGCGGCCATTTGGGCTCGATCCATACGGAGAAACCGCCGTCATCCGACCGCAACGAAAACGGCACGCCAAAGAGGTCGCGGGCGGTCTTCAGCCGCAAGAGCGAATCCAACACCTGGTACTGCACGTCGTGGTCGAACAAGTTGGGGACAAAGTCGTCTGTGGCGGCAATGTGACGGTTGAAGCCAGGATCGACGTATTTCAAGTGGGCGGGGAAAGCGTACCGCCGTTGGTACGGCCAGTCGAAGCTGACCCAGAGTGGGAGAAACACTGTGCGGGTTTTGTTCTCGTCCGACTTGTAGGTGCGGTATACCTCCACTCCCAAGTAGAGAGCCATGGTGGTGGAACTGGAAGCGGCCACAAGAAGAAGAACTGTTCCCCAATTGAGCAGAGTGCGGTTTTGGATGGCGCTGGGGGTAATGTTGCGGTTGTTTTGCAACTGGCGGATGATATGCTGGCGTTGCAGCTGGTGGTGGTAGTAACGGAGGAAGGAGAGATTGGGTCTCCACATGATATAGTAGTGGAGAGGAGAGTGAAGGAGAAGATCAGGGAGGAAATTAAATGAGACGGAAATAGAAATGGAGATTTGGAGTTGGAGGGATGATGGTGGATGTGTGAAGAATGGAGGATTGGGTAGTGGTAGACGTGCGTAGAGTGGGCTAATGTGAGTGTGGGGCGCGCGTTATGGAGTAGAGATGAGAGAATGAGAGAATGAGACAATGTGAGGATATGAGGATGAGAGATTGAGAGGATGAAAAGATGAGAGAGAAGAATGGATGAAAAATGGGGTGCAAAATGAAGACAACAGAGAAATACGCAAGACACCCAAGTACCAGAGACCAGTTTTGCCGCATGGCATTGCGGCAGAATCGGTACGACTCAGGTGCGAGTGCGAATGGCCGGTTGAGGTGGCTTTCCCCTTTTCAACGTAGTTGGCCTACGGAATCTTTAATGGGGACGTTCTCTCTCTCTCTCTCTCTCTCTCTCTCTACCGTTTATTATCTAATACTCATCATCTTCAATGTCGGCCCAGCTGGTCGACTTGTCGGACATCTTCTCAAACAAGTCTCGCACCTCTTGCTGGAGACGAGCATCCTTCTCGGCCTCCACCTGCCTGCTCTTTTCAGCATTCTTTTCCCGCTCTTCTCTTAACTTCGCTTCACGCTTCTGGCCGGGAGTCAAGTACTTGCCAGCATGCGCAGGTTGGCCGATGCGCGACGCAAGCGACCGGGCAGCCTCAGTGACTGGTCCTTTTTCGTGGAGAAAGTCACCCTGGGGCTGCTTGGTTCTGTCCTTTAGATTGCTTCTGGTGTCTCTGTGGCTGTCTCTGTGGCTGTCTCTGTGGCTGTCTCTGTGGCTGTCTCTGTGGTTGTCTCTGTGCCCAGCATCCCTACGGTCCCTG
The DNA here is from genome assembly GCA_030573135.1 of Clavispora asparagi. NCBI lineage: Eukaryota > Fungi > Ascomycota > Pichiomycetes > Serinales > Metschnikowiaceae > Clavispora > Clavispora asparagi. Next base: position 97,305 of record JAJMCU010000013.1, read on the forward strand.
TGACCCTGGTTGTGGCTCTGGCTTTGCCCATGGCCCTGGGTGTGATTCTGGATCTGGTCCCTGTTGCCGCGCCCACGCTTCCCGTGACTAAGACTGGCCATTTTTTCTGTCACTTCGTTCACATCGCCATTTGGCCTCATCCGGGCATCGCTCTTTCGGCGCCGGCTGGGCTTGTCCTTATTTTCCGGTTTCTCCTTAGTCTCCGGTTCATCATCGGCATCAGCCCATTTGGACGGCAATACCTTGGCTTTTTTTGGTGACTGGGAAACGTGCTGCGCCTTAGAATCTTGCTGGATCGCTTCCTTGACGAGAGTCTCTTCTTCGGCCCACCGCGAGGCCAATACCATTCTGTTATAGTGTGAAGATGAGTTTGTTCGCGCAAATGACTGCGACTTCACTGTATAGTGGCCCATTATGTCCCTTTTGCATTATGCCACTGCACCTCCACCGCTGGCCCCATGGTTGATTGTGTTGACGTGGGGCCATGTAGTGGCAATGTTGTGCATCCGTATTGTTAGATTTTTTTTTTTTTCTGTTGTATTGACTTCGTTTTCCCGACAATTGCGCTGAACCGGCCACATGTCTCTGAGTGCTTGGGTTTGGAGCTTTCCACCTCTCCTTCTCCCATCAACTCGTCGTCTGTATCATGCCCCCGATTGCACAGTGCAAGGGGAGCATCTAGATCCATCCACATTTCCGATCCGCGTTATGTGCCAATATGTCAGTTGAGGTCTTCACCGTAAAATACACCAATCTACAGTCTGCCTCTGCAACCCTATACCAAGCACTACCATGCACCCCTGCCACTATCAGCAATTCAACAAACCATCAAAAAAGCAACACCTCAACCAACCGCCAGCCAACAAAAACTCACCAAATCTTCTAATTCCACCGCAACACCTCTTCCCCAACCATAGAATTCCCCAAGTGGTTCTTCGTCTGCCACGCTCCGGCCTGCATCCCCGTCTGTAATGGTTAGTAATCTATACAGTCTAGTCCACCAGGGGTGCGGCCTAGCTTAGTCAAGCCGGGCGATTTGTCTGCACCCATTAGTCACGACGTCACATCAGTACCTCCACCACCACTCCAGGGGAGTCTATGGCCATGGCAATAGCCACCAAGCAACTGTCAAAACAACTACCCATGCGATTATGACACCCTACAGGACATCTTGCCGACCGCAGAAAAAAAAACCCCGGAAAAAACTCCGGCGTGCGTGGTGCAAATGGTGTGCTTCGGCGTATGCGGTTACGGGCGCTCACCTGACCGAAGGGCGGGGGTGCACCGAATTTGGGCCGGAGGGATTAATTTGACCCAGCGACATATAAGACCCCCACTTCTCTTCTTTTCTGGCGCCACACAAAATGTCTTCGTTTACTTCCTTCAACCTTTCCACCGAATTGCCCACGTGGAAAAAACTCGAGGCCACCTACGAGTCCACCGGCAAGTCCTTGAAGGTCAAGGACGAGTTTGCCAATGACAGCGAAAGATTTGCCAAGTTTTCCGAGGTGTTCGCCAACTTCGACGACTCGGAGATCTTGTTCGACTTCTCCAAGAACATCATCAACGACGAGATCAAGACCCAATTGGTTGCGTTGGCCAAGGAGGCCGGCGTGGACAAGTTGAGAGACGCCATGTTTGCCGGTGAAAAGATCAACCTGACCGAGGTCAGAGCGGTATACCACGCGGCATTGAGAAACAGAGACTTGAAGGTGATGAAGGTTGACGGTGTCGACACCGCCGGCGAGGTGGACGCTGTGCTCCAACACATGAAGGAGTTCTCCGACGAGGTGAGAAGCGGCAAGTGGACCGGTTACACCGGCAAGAAGATCACCGATGTGGTCAACATCGGCATTGGCGGTTCCGACTTGGGCCCGGTCATGGTGACCGAGGCATTGAAGGCGTACTCTCAACCGGGCCTCAATGTGCACTTTGTGTCCAACATTGACGGAACCCACTTGGCCGAGACCTTGAAGGGCTTGGATCAAGAGACCACCTTGTTCTTGATTGCGTCGAAGACCTTCACCACCGCAGAGACCTGCACCAACGCAAACTCCGGTAAGACTTGGTTCTTGGAGAAGGCTAAGGACCACGGCCACATTGCCAAGCACTTTGCCGCGTTGTCCACCAACGCGGAGGAGGTGGCCAAGTTCGGCATTGACACCAAGAACATGTTTGGTTTCGAGAACTGGGTTGGTGGCCGTTACTCTGTGTGGTCGGCCATCGGCTTGTCTGTGGCGATCTACATTGGTTTCGAAAACTTTGATGCTTTCTTGAAGGGTGCTCAAGCGATGGACCACCACTTCACCACTACCCCATTGGAGCACAACATCCCCGTGCTCGGCGGTATCTTGTCTGTGTGGTACAACAACTTCTTCGGTGCGCAAACCCACTTGGTGGCGCCATTCGACCAGTACTTGCATAGGTTCCCCGCTTACTTGCAACAGTTGTCGATGGAATCTAACGGTAAGTCTGTCACCAGAGGAAACTCCTTCACCAACTACCAAACCGGCACCATTTTGTTTGGTGAGCCCGCCACCAACGCCCAGCACTCTTTCTTCCAATTGGTGCACCAGGGTACCAAGTTGATTCCTTCCGACTTCATCTTGGCGGCGCAATCGCACAACCCTATCGAGAACAACTTGCACCAGAGAATGTTGGCGTCCAACTTCTTTGCTCAAGCCGAGGCCTTGATGGTGGGTAAGGACGAGGCCCAGGTTGAGGCCGAGGGCGCCACCGGTGGCTTGGTGCCACACAAGGTTTTCTCTGGTAACAGACCAACCACATCTATTTTGGCGCAAAAAATCACCCCTGCTACGTTGGGTGCGTTGATTGCGTACTACGAGCACGTCACCTTCACCGAGGGTGCTATCTGGAACATCAACTCATTTGACCAATGGGGTGTTGAGTTGGGCAAGTCGTTGGCCAAGGCCATTGGTGCCGAGTTGGACGATGCCAAGGATGTTGGCTCCCACGACCCTTCCACCAACGGCTTGATCAACCAGTTCAAGAAATGGTCTGCTTGAAGACACGCGCCGCACTTTTAGTGGCGCCATGGAATGTACGTTACTGTTTTAATGGTGTAGGCGAGCGTTTATGGTCAGAATCGGAAGGTTTACAGAATTCACGGGTATAAGAACGAGATCACGAACCCAAGAGGCCAGGACACATGCCGTCAGTTTAAAATATAAGGCAGTTGATTTAACTCTGTGGTTGTAATTGTATTGATTAGTCTATTCACTGGTATTGATGTAACTGTGTTCTTCTATCGACTTAGCCGCTTTTCAATCGACTCAAATGATTTTTAATCGACTCAGCCACTTCGCAATCAATTCAGCCGCTTCGCAATCAATTCACCTCGTCAATCCACAGTATTCATCAATATATGTGCTTGTAATCGATTTTGCTTGCTCATCTTAACTCATTTACAGTCATGAATACAATCAATTGACACTCACAAATACAAATGTATCAAACCCATCAGTCAACAGAGCTTTGTTATCAGTATTCAACTAATTCAACTCGTTAATCTATGCGCCATCTCACTTATCAAGAGACGCATCCGATTCACGGCGCGGATTAACCGTGGCCATTCCAACTGTACCCCGCAGAACTTACGCCCCACTCGGCGCAAATCGCCCTATGGTTTAATTTCCAGTAGAAACCTGTGAACACAACCCTATACTCTTCACTTAAACTTCCTACGGCCTAAAGTAACCCTAAGACCCGGACTAAACCGCATCGTACGCTATCTGCCGCATACGGTGCCCATACAGCGCACATACAGTATTCAGGGCTCGTACTGGGCCCACGGCGCCATACAGTCTCCACCTTATCGCCGCCGAAAATAGCGCCGAATAAATTATCCCTAGCCCAGCCGACCCAACCCAGCCTGTCTCACGTCTCCTCGTGCCCACCAACCCCACGCCCGACCCGAACCCGCCGCAAAACATCCGTCCCTCCTGTGGTGGCCTGCCAATCTTCTTGACACCTGTCGCGACAGTAACTCCGACATCCTGCACACCCACCACGGCCGCAACCCAGCCACCTCCACTTTTCCCAGCGATAACCGACCCAAACCAACTCATACGCGTGGCCAGCGAAATCACCCGCCCCGTAACCCCCGAAACGCCCTTTGCACCTTTTTTTTTTTTTTCCTCGCCCCACGCCTCGTTCTCGCCGCGCTCCTCTACTATCCTCCACGGTCCTCCACCCATTTCGCGCGCCGAACAAACCAAGTGTTTTTTTCATTATCCGGTCCAGCTCCCCAATATGAGCGACAATCCGTTCTTGATGGGCCATGCGGCGCCTCTGCAGAGCACGCCGTCCGCACAGTACGCCTACACGTCGGTGGCTGACACCGTGTCACAATTTCGCTCCGACGCCAAATCCGGCTTGTCGTCCAACCAGGACATTCTCAACCGGCGGCTGATCCACGGCGTCAACGAGTTGAGCCTGGAGGAGGAAGAACTGTTGGCGATGAAGTTCATCGCGTCGTTCTACTCCGACCCCTTGATTCTTTTGTTGATCGGTTCGGCGGTGGTGAGTTTCTGGATGGGCAACGTGGACGACGCCATTTCCATCACGTTGGCCATCACCATTGTGGTCACGGTGGGGTTTGTACAAGAGTACCGCTCGGAGCAGAGCCTCCAGGCGTTGAACAAGTTGGTGCCCGCGGTGGCGAAGTTGACCCGCAGCGGCAACACCTCCAGTGTGTTGGCATCCGCGCTTGTTCCGGGCGATTTGGTGCACTTTGCCCAGGGCGACCGCATCCCCGCGGATATCCGGTTGACGGAGGCAGTGCACCTCCTGATCGACGAGTCCAACTTGACCGGCGAAAACCGCCCCGTCAAGAAACTGGCCGAACCAGTCCACAAAGCGGGCCCCGGCGACTTGGCCGTCACCGACCGCACCTCCGTCGCGTTCATGGGCACGTTGGTGCGCGACGGCCACGGCCTGGGCATTGTGGTGGGCACGGGCGCTCAGACCGAGTTTGGCGTGGTGTTCGAGATGATGGCGGAAATTGAAAAACCCAAGACGCCGTTGCAGCAAGCGATGGACAAGTTGGGCAAGGACCTCCTGGTGTTCAGTTTCGCCGTGATCGGCATCATCTGCTTGTTGGGCATTTTGCAGGGCCGCGCGTGGTTGGACATGTTCCAAATCTCCGTGTCGTTGGCGGTGGCCGCGATTCCCGAGGGCTTGCCCATCATTGTCACCGTGACGTTGGCACTCGGGGTGTTGCGCATGGCCAAGTGCAAGGCCATCGTGCGCCGCTTGCCCAGTGTGGAGACGTTGGGCTCCGTCAACGTGATCTGCTCTGACAAGACCGGCACCTTGACCCAGAACCACATGACCGTGACCAAGGTGTGGGCGTTTGACTACTCACAGTCTGCGTCCGTGACCAACCCGTTCTTGGCGGTGGAAAAGATGCTGGACGCGTCGTTGCACCACGCGCTCACCCCCAACATCGCCAAGGTGTTGGAGACAGGCAATCTCTGTAACAACGCCCGCTACAGCGCCGAAAACGGCAAGCACGTGGGCAATCCGCTGGACATTGCGCTTGTGGAATGCTTGCCGCACTTCCGCCTCGACGATGCGCGTGGCACCAAGCCACGGGTGTGTGAGTTGCCGTTCCTGTCGAGCCGCAAGTTCATGGCCGTGTGTGTGCATAGTGGCGACTTGTCCAAGTGCGAGACCCACGTCAAGGGCGCCACCGAGGCGGTGTTGGCATTGTCCACGCGCTACTTGGACCACACCGGCACCCCCAAGCCGTTAACAGACGCAGTGCGGGAGCAGATCCACCACAACTCCGTGTTGTTGGCCCAAGAGGGCTTGCGGGTGTTGGGATTTGCCCGCAACAACCAGAAGTACGCGGCAGAAGACGAGATTGCACACCCATCAGACTTGGTGTTCTGCGGCTTGGTGGGCATGAAGGACCCACCGCGCCCCAACGTGGGCAAGTCCATTGCTATGTTGATGAAGGGAGGGGTACATGTGATCATGATCACCGGTGACTCGCCCACCACTGCCGCCAACATCGCGCGCCAGATAGGCATTCCCGTGTCGTCTGCCGACGCCATCATGACCGGCGACCAGTTGGACAAGTTGAACGAAGAGAGCTTGAGTCACGCCATCCACAACGTGTCGGTGTTTGCCCGGACCACGCCCGAGCACAAGGTTACCATCGTGAAGGCGTTACAGAGACGCGGAGACATTGTGGCCATGACCGGTGACGGTGTCAACGACGCGCCTGCGTTGAAGTTGGCCGACATCGGTATTGCTATGGGCAAGAACGGTACCGACGTGGCCAAGGAGGCTGCGGACATGGTGCTCACCGACGATGATTTTTCCACCATCTTGAGCGCCATCGAGGAGGGCAAGGGCATTTTCTACAACATCCAGAACTTTGTGACGTTCCAGTTGTCCACCTCGATCGCCGCGTTGTCATTGATCGCGTTGTCCACGTTCTTCGGCTTCCCCAACCCGTTGAATGCGATGCAGATCTTGTGGATCAACATCTTGATGGACGGCCCACCGGCCCAGTCTTTGGGCGTGGAGCCGGTCGACCATGAGGTGATGAACAAGCCGCCCCGCAGAAGAAACGACAAGATCCTTACCGAAAAAGTGATCAAGCGGGTGTTGCAGAGTGCGGCGATGATCATCGTTGGTACGTTGTACATCTTCGTACGTGAAATGAGAGACAATGAGATCACCGCCCGTGACACCACCATGACCTTTACATGTTTTGTGATGTACGACATGTTCAACGCGTTGTCGTGCCGCCACTACTCGAAATCGATCTTTGAGTTGGGCCTCAGCAACAAGATGTTCAACTTCTCGGTCATGGGGTCGCTCATTGGTCAGTTGTGTGCTATCTACGTTCCATTTTTCCAGTCGGTGTTTCAGACCGAGGCGTTGACCTTGGGCGACTTGCTCACCTTGTTGATCATTACCAGCACAGTTTTCATTGGTGACGAGACCCGGAAGTATTTATTACGGAAGAAAAACCAACAGGTGGCCGGGTACAGTTATGGGGTCTAGCGCATGTTGTCGTAGACAGTAGACAGTTTATAGAATAATTCATAAATTGTCATTCAGCGGAAGTAACCTGCGGGACCAGTGTGCAACCCTTCATCATAGAGACTCGGGTGTAGTGCCAGACTTTGCTACTTATCGTTACCATCGTCCAGGTTCTACTTCCGGATTTCTCCTAACAGTCGACAGAATCATAATTTTTATTGATATTCATAATTTTTCCTGACTCAGCACTCATAATTTGTCATTGGTTTCACTGCGGTCCCTCTAGAACTTAGCAATCTGTTCGAGCGGAACCACACCCGAGAACTGCTTATCGTCAATCTTTTCGTAAATTTTCAACGCCACTTTCTCTGTCGATACTGGAGGCCTCACCAACCCGTTTAACACCGGGATTCCGTCGCCTAAGACGCCACTTTTCACCTTGTACCCCAAATCCAAAAACTTGGAGAACAACTTACGGTTGTTGCTCAACAGCTCGCTCTCATCGTACATCATACCTGGTCTCATCAAAATAGAACGCAAACCTTTCTTGCACGAAAGCTCAAACTCGGCTTCCCGCTTGGTTGTGAGATATCCCTCAGGTACCAATGGTGGCTTGTTGTCCGCCGAGATGTAGACAAACGTTGGCCCGGAATCCTTCTCCATCGCTTCCAAGTAGGCGTCGGCAAGAAGCACCGCCAGGTCTCTTTGAATCGCCTCGTATGTCAGTTGCGTGTCCCGGGCCATGGGGTTCGAACCCTTCAACATATTTCCCAAGTTCTGCATGTCGTTCAAGAAATTGAAGTTGGAATTCACCGCCTGCTTGTAGGATTGGTTTTCAAACAAGATTCCCACGGAGTGAACCACCGCCGCTTTCCCTACCAAGTGAGGTTTATATGATTCCGGTTGGAAGAGATCCGCCTGAGCCCATTGAACTTTGGGGATCCATGCATTGTCCAGATACGACACCGGCGTCGGAGCTTTCCCGGAGCGAGATAAGGATGTAACATTCCAACCGAGCCGGACACCCACCTCACAGATTTTTCTGCCTAAAAAGCCATTTCCTCCGATAACCGCAATTGAGCTCATGGAGAAGTGGTGATATGAAACTATTAATTATGCAGGTGTTAAACAAGATAGATGGCACCACCGACGATCTGACTGCCGACAAGGAAATTTCAGAGGGAAAGTCTGCTCGCAACTAAGTTCTAAGGTGAAACCCAGCCATATGGAGCTTATATTCGTAAATTATAATTGCTGTATTTTTTTGTTCCAAACATTGTAGTGGGTATGTTTGTAACATTGCTTGCGGTGACAAAAATCACAAATGCGCACCCCACTTGTTGCCTGGAGCGAAGACACTACAGTTTGTTATAAAAATAACTGTTTTATAAATGCATTAACTATGAAAAACGGAAATTAGTGACCAAACTTCTTTCTGAACATGACAAATTCTTCGTCCTCCACTTCTTCCAATGAAGGGTGCTTGTGCAACTTCTTCAGTTCATCGTCATCGTACTCATTGGAACGCTTAGATGGCGATACAGGTCTAGAGACAGGAGATGCAGTGACAGATGGAGTGTCGGGCTCGTGGTCTGACCCGATTGACTCCGACTCGGAAAGTTCAACCTCACTGTTGAGCTCATACTTCTGCTTTTTGGATTCAGCGAGCTGGGGGGTTTCGGTCTTTGCTCCGGATTGGGCCAGGCTGCCGAAAGAGACCACATTTGCACCAAAGAGTTGTCTGAGGAATTCCTGCTGCTGAGCAATTTGCTTCATGTGGTCGGCTTCTCTTTGCGCCTTCTCTTCGCGTTCCTTTCTCTCTCTGACAATAGATTCTCTTCTTGCTCTTTCTTCGGCAACCTTTCTTGCGTGTTCTTGTCTGGCTTGTTCGGCCTTTCTAGACTGTTCGGCCTTTCTGGCTTCTTCAGCTCTTCTGGCCTCCTCAGCTCTTCTCAAAGATTCCTGTCTGGCTTGCTCTTCGCGCCTGGCGGCCTCGGCTTTTCTTTCTCTTTCAGCCTTGCGAGCAGCCGCAATTTGAGCATCTTCCTGTCTCCTAAGCTCTTGTTCTTGTCTTTTGAGTTCTTTCTCTTGTTCTTTGAGCTCTTGCTTCCTCTGTTCATGTTCTTGCTTCCTGCGCTCGTGTTCTTGTCTTCTGAGTTCCTTTTCTTGTCTTCTTTCAGACTTCTCCTCCAGACGAGACCTCTGGCACTTCATGACAGAGTTACATGGAGGCAATTGCAATTGTTCTTGAGAAACACCAAGGAGGCTTGCGAGGAAGGTGTTGGCGTAGTCGTCAGCACAGTAACGCACTTTCTTAGGCACATTCAACACCAAAACATTCTGAGCCTCGTGGTACTTCCAGTCGATTTGGCTGACTTCGATATCATCAAGGCTGAATTGGAAAACCTTTCTGAATTGGTCCTCAGGCGACTCAATCACAAGGTTCACTAAGTTGCTCTTTTGGTGGGAGAAGGGGTAGTTGTTTCTCAATACCTTCACTTCGTAAGAGTTGAAATTACCAGATTTCTTGAAGATTTGAATCTGGAAAGAGTCTTCCGTTTCCACTTTCTTCACGATCTTAGGTCTGGTTTCTTGTGCCTGCAACTGAATCTGCTGTTGCTGGAATTCATGCAAGCTTTGTAAGGTGTCAAACAAGTTGACAAAGTTGTATGGAGAGTTGTTAATGGCAAACATTGAAAGATAAAATTGATTTTTTATTGACGAGAAAAAAAACTGAACCAAGCATGTGGTGTGGTTTTATAGTGGGTGTGGCAATTCGAAGATTCGAGAATTTGCACCCATGGGGGTGATACCAGAAATTTCTAGAAATGCATGGAACATTTGGCGCGCGCGGAGATTACCACATTTGGCCCGCTGACCAATGCGCCCTCTCGTTTCAATCATTTGCATGGCGCGCGCCACCACCTGACTAAAGATGCTTACCACACCACCTTACGTAAGCTGCAAACGATTCCATGTTTAACCATGCAACTTACCAACGAATAACGTTCATCTGTGGATTAATTCTACTGCTACGATAATGTCCGTTAATTGCATATATTAGTTTGGTTTGGCCAAAAGACCTATGGTACAGGTCTCGCGACTTAGATGGTGATAGTGGAGTATAAAGTGGTGGTGGATGTGACGATTTCAGTGTAGTCGGTCAAGTAGTAATCGTAATCCACGTAACAGACGCCCGAAGCAGTGGATGTCAGCACATCTTCGAGGATCCAACTGCCGGAGGTTGAAGGTTCAGGAAGAGCAGTAGTTGCAACCGAAATCACATCGACAATATCAGTTGTTGTGGAAGCAACAGGAGCACTGGTTTGGGCAATGTAAGTCAGAGAAACCACCACGGAAGCAGCCGCAAGCGTGGTCTTGGAAGAGGTGGATTCCGCAGTGGTGGTGGTATCAACGGTAGTCGCAGAAGGCGAAGTAGAAGAGGACGATGTCGTTGAAGAGGACGATGTCGTTGAAGATGACGACGTGGTTGAAGAGGACGATGTCGTCGAAGAGGACGAAGTGGTTGAAGAGGACGATGTCGTTGAAGAGGACGATGTCGTTGAAGCGGACGAAGTGGTTGAAGAGGACGATGTTGTCGAAGGGGACGCAGCCGAAGAAGAAGAAGTAGAAGAAGAAGAAGAAGCGGTCGTGGTCGAGGCAACAGCGGGAGCAAGGCTCGTTGTGGTTGGACTTTGGGTGGTGACAGCTGGGGTATTTGAGGTTTCGGCAGTTGCGGCAACAGCAGTGGTGTAGGTCACCGGCGTCTCATATACACTGGTGTAAGTATAGAGCTGACCGAAAATGGTGGAGGTGTAGGTGGAAGTGTAGTGGGTGGTGGTGACAGTGACAGTGGAAGTCAGGTAGTCAGTAAATGTCAGCGTGGGAGCAGCCACCACGTCGGTGTTTGTGATGGTATTGTCCACCGTTTTTGTGATTTTGATGACACGGACGCCACGCTTCCCAAGCTCAACTGGAGCGGCAGCTGCAACGCAGAAGAAGGTGAAGAGGGAAAGAAAGAGGGAGAATTGCATAATGAGCGACTGATGGTGAGGTAGTGAAAGAATGACTGGGGTGGGGGTTGGCGTTGGGTTGGTTCGTCAGATGAACAAGGTGTGGAAAAACTTGTCTTTGTAGTTAGATATGAGGTGGGGAAGAAAGCCAGCGGGTTTCGGGCTATATATGAGGTGGTGACAATGAGACCTGACGCTGGCTGCGAAACCTATTGGGATGGCGATAACGGCGCGAGCCAGCGCCCGAGAAGGAGTGATGCATCGTAGGCTAATGGTTCAATGAGAGCCCGCTTATGAGCGATACCGAGCCAGCACCACGGGCCAAAGAAAGCAGTCTAATTGGGAGAGAAGACGCCGTCTGCGTCGAGTTAGAGAGCGCCCGACGCAGTTGGACGTCAATGAACCGCGCGCGTGCATAGAGGTGCATATATCGCTGGGGCTCGCATCCCAAAGGGGAACGCCGCGGTTTGCGTCAGCGTGACTGTGGCATGATGAATGCCGGTACCTGGAGGAGGACAGAATTCAAACGCCGAGGAAATGACGACAGCGGACACCACGGAGTTGTAGAAGAATGGAGGTAAATGGCAATGGGGTCACCCAAAAGGTTTTGGGCAGATATGGCCGAAGGTGCGACTTTAAGATTGAATCAGATATTCCCCCCATGATGACAGCAACACCATCGAAGAGCAATCATAGCCCGAATGCAAGGGCATATAGCCGCTCGCATGATATCACCAATAATATTAGATGGCGAATGAAAAAAAAAAAATAAAATACATGACGGATGGCTGTTGCAGAATGCTGGTGGAACCCCATGCGACTCGGGGGCCAGCACCGCACGTGCCGGGTCACGTGCACAGTTCCGACGCCCGGTGGCCCCGTCTTGTCCCCCTGTTTTGGGTGTAACTTGCGGCGGTTGCATCCCCCGTGGGCCACGCTCCCCGCCAGAACAATTATGGCTCTACCCCCCCCAGTTGCAACTGAGAGCGGTGTCTTGCTCCATTAGGGTAGCCCCACCCATACCTCCCCGCCGGGGTTTGAACCGGCGATGCAGCCGACCCTGCCACACGGGATTTGGATGAGAGAAGCGGCGGCGCGGGTGTGCACACGGGCCAAAACCCGACGCACCGTGGCCGGTCGCCCCCGTGTTTACCCCCGTTTTTCTTTGCAGCGCCAGTTCCGGTCAACCATCACCATGAGCTACTTCAATCCCGGTTCTGGATCCAACCCCCTCGCGTTTCCCTCGTACAACCAGCAGAGTCTCCTGCAGCGCGGAATCGCTGGGCTTGTACCCAACCAACTCCAGCAGCAATTCCACCGCCAGCATCTTCCGCCCCATTTGCAACATCCATCGCCTGGCGCGAATCCGTCCAACTCCAATGGCGGCAGCAGCAGTAGCAGCACCAGCCATACCCTCAATGCCAACAATACCAGCGGCCACAACGCCAGCACCATCAACACCCATAACCACAACAACAGCAACAGCAGCAACAACAGCAGCAGCAACAACAGCAACAACAACAACAGCAACAACAACAACAACAACAACAACAGCAACAACAACAACAACAATAACAACAACCACAACGACAGCAACACGAACCGCAATGGCGGCAACACCATCAACGACATTGGCAGCAGCACCATCAACGCCCTCGGCCACAATAACAGCGGGTCCGCGAGTGCCAACTCGTCCACCAGTGGGGTTTCCGGCGCACAGGCGGGCGCGGAAAAAGGCGACGACAAGAAGCGCGAGCGCAAGAACCGGCCGGGGCAGAAGTTCGGGGCCAAGAAGAAGCTGTGGGTGTGGACGTGGTTTGTTCAGGACCTGAGCGACCCCAACATGGCAGTGTGCGACTACTGCGGCAAGATCATCACCCGCATGCCGTCGGACAAGGGCCTGCCCAAGAAGTTGAGCGAGCACTTGAAGACGCACAAGCTCTCCAAGGAGCTGCTCAACACCACGCGCGCGCTTCCGATGGACAGTGCGGGGCCCATGGCATACGGCGCGGCTCCGTACACCGGCGGCCAGTACATGCTGTACGGCGGCACCTACGCGAGCGCGCCGGGGTTGGCCATGGGCGGAGCCATGGGCGCGGACGCGATGGAGGGCGACGACGACGGCGAAGAGCCCAAGGCGAAGAAGTACCGGCGGCTTGACGCGGGCGGTGGAAACGGCGGGTTGGGCGCGGGCGCTGCGGGCAGTGTGGGGGGAAACAGCGGGTTGGGAAACAGCGGGTTGGGAAACAGCGGGTTGGGCGGAGGTGTGGGCGCGGGCGCGGAATACGGGCGCCGGTTCATTCTGCCGCACTTTGACAATGCGCCATACCTGGCGTCCAAGTTCCACCGCCACTTGCTCAAGTTCTTGGCGGACAACAAGTTGCTGATCCGGTTGCTCAAGCTGCACTCGTTCCAGCAGCTCATCTACGACTTGCGCCCGGACTCCATCGCAGACTTGTTGGAGCTCACGGGGTTGTACCTGTCGTTTGTGGAAGTGTCGCGCGCGGACAACAGCCACGAGTCGGATGCGTCGTTGGCGGAGGCGAGCGTGGTGAGCACGTTGGCGGCGGAGCTCATCAAGAAGTGAGGCCCTTAATTATGTCCGGTGGCCAGTGATGTGTATTGTCTATATTTGGGCCGTCTATTGAATCCATATTAGTGAAGAATGTTTGTTTCTCTCGGTCTGTCTCTCTCCCTCACTGGTTGCTCACAGACCGCACCCAGATCGCACTCTCGTCGTGCTCCCGCCACAACCGACTGATGGTGATTCCCAACGTATACTTCTTCTTCTCCACCTCGTCCTGCTTCATGCGCAACTTCTCGATCGCCCGCGTGATCTTGGTGCGCGTGGCATAGTCTATCTCCACGTTGTACGGCGGAAGCAAGTTCGTAAGAAATCCAATCTCCTTGTTGATCTTCTCCACCCGCGCGGTGTACTCCGCGTGCTTGCGCTGGCTGTGCTGTAGCTGCGTCACCTTGTCGTTGTTTTTGCGCTCCTGCGCCCGCGCCCGGTTTTCCGGAATGTTGCCGTACAAGTACTCCCGTGTTTCCGGCGCCGCCACCGCGGTCTCTCCAGTGTCGCGCGACACCTTGCGCACGGTGAATCGCACCGGCTTTTTGTCGTTTTTAGGTAGCGCGCCTCCCGTTTGTGTAGATGCTGTTCCATTTGCTTGTGCGCGAAGTGTGTTTTGTGTTGGACTGCTCGTTGTCGTTGGCGTTGTCAGTGTTTGTGGCGGCACTGGTGGCGCTGGTGGCGCTAGCGTTGTTGTTGTCGCCGGTGGCAGTGGCACGAAGGTGTCGTCAGCTCCGCCCAATTGGTGTGTCGACAAGCTTTTGATGAGCCTCTCGGTGGACTCCATGCTCAGCACCGAGCTCACCGACGGTGTAGGCGACCGCGGGTCTGTACCGACATCAGCAGTCCTAGCAGATACATGTGCCGCCTCCTGTGTCTTTGCCGCCTCCTGTGTCTTTGCCGCCTCCTGTGTCTTTGCCGCCCCTTCCGCCTTTACAGCATCGCTTTCGTCATTTACAGCCACGGTAGCCGCCCCATTACTGTCGGGGGTTTCGTTCTCCTTGTTGGCCTCCACGTTTTCAGCACGCAAATCTGGCAGTCTCGCCGCGACATCCGCGGGTGGAACTTGTCCAATAGCCGTCTCCCCAGTGGTTTCTGACATGGTGATTAGATCTGATGGGAAATAGAAGTTGATAGCGGAACAAAAATAGGTAAACAACGGGTCGCGGGCGGGGCGTGCGAAACCCAAACGGGCTCCGTCTGCCGGGATTGCCGATCCGCGTGCATAAATATCCCATTGTCCGGATTGTTCCACGTAATCACTCGTCCATGGCGGCATGTCGACAGATTCTTAAATTTCTTGAATTTTCTTGATTACTCTTGATGTCGGATCCGCTCGGGTCATGTTTGTGGCTCGTTCGGAATCAGGGGTCACGCGTCGGTCGCGCTGTACCTTGGCCCGCAACCCTCTATTACCGCGTGGTGGGGGCAAATCAAGATAGTTGGCCGGGTGAGCGAAATTAGATTAGACCACAAGTTTCTGGATTCAGTGCCGGCAAAGCAACAACAATATATCAGCACACCATGGAAAGAAGCCGTCACCTAAATCTCAAAAATCTAAAATCAACGGTAAACCTGTCTTAATCAGTCGCCAAATCTATGTCTTAATCAGTCGCCAAATCAGTGGCCAAATCAGCCCCAAACCAAGGGATAAGTCAGCGGTGAAATATTTACCCAGTCGGGAAATCAACAATCTCAACGAGCTCTCACCGTCCAATCGCCAACAAACGTGGGTGCAAAACAAGCAAATCTATGGTAGTGCAGTGCCAAATCGCGCTAAGGGCAACTAGATCGTTCCCTCACCCTCTCTACCCCAACCTTCCGCCAGTGCCCATCGACTACACCAGTACCTCTGCTCCCAACAGCTACCTCCTTCCCCTTACGACATTAAAACCATGACATTTCTTCCCATTGTTGAGGAAGTAGACTCGTTCCCCGCCAATGACAACTTTTTCTGCCACTTTCTTGCCCATGACGGTACTCTTCTCGGCTACATCCCGCCCGAGATTGCCAACACACTCGCGCGCTTCCCGCGCTGTTTTGCCTGCAGTCCCGACCGTCGCTCGGTCGCGTTCGCACCTCACTTGACTGAGTTTGACGCGCGCAACACTGCTTTCGCTGACGTAGCCGAAGCACTCCGCCTGGAAGACTCGGCATTGGCGCGCGCATGGCGCGCCGAACTCTACACTGTCTACCACCCGCACACAGTGCCGTATGTGCTTATGGAGCGGGCAGCATCGGTGCTCATGGGTGTGGTGACTTACGGCGTGCACATCAATGGCTACATTCCTGCCGCAAAAACATCCGACAACACCATCAAAATGTGGATTCCCCGCCGTTCTGCCACCAAGTCCACCTATCCAGGTATGCTCGACAATACTGTCGCGGGCGGGTTGGCACACCCGTACACCATCTGGCAGAACGTCGTGAAGGAGTGCTACGAGGAGGCGGGCTTGGACAGTGCGTTTGTGGAATCGCATGCAGTTGCTGCCGGTGTGGTGTCATACCTCTGCCAACCCTCAGGCCCCCAGGGTCCCCCTCAACCGGAAGTGGAGTACATTTACGACATTGTGTTTGAGTCGGAAACTGATCACGTGCCACGGCCGGTGGATGGAGAAGCGGAAAGCTTTGCCCTTATGAGCATCAACGAGATCCGGGACTCCATCATGCGCGGTGAGTTCAAGCCCAACTGCACGTTGGTTTTGATAGACTTTATGATCCGTCACGGTGTATTGACGGTGGACAACGAGCCCAATTACTTGCAAATAGTGTCGCGCCTTCACCGCCGGTTTCCTTTTCCCACCCGGAACTAGAGGACCGCCATACTGCAGATTACCCCAACCGCCGCGACGTGCAGCGTTGAGGTGCACATGTCGCGCCTATCTCCATGTCTCCGCAATCACCCACTCATGTGGCTCTACATCCCTGTGTGTATCCGACTCTCCGACCTGGACCGGGTATCGGGAATTCACGTGGTCAAAATTGTGGAATCATTTGTCTCTGAGTCCTTCTGCTTGACCGTGTGCCACCTACCGCTCCCGCTTCCTCGGATTCTTGTCGCTGCCCCGCAACTCCACCACGACATTGTATGGCACGACGCATTGGTGGCGGCCTCTGCCCCGGTTTTCCTGCCCTCGGATCCCCTTTACTTGTATCTCTGTGATGCACTTGCACACGGCTTCAACCTTTTCCCCCTCGATGCTGGGGCCGGTGCATCGTTGCATCAGATTCAGGTGGTGAAACTCCAGTGTGGTGGTCTCTACAATTCCGAAACGGCATGGGCATTTTCGCCGTTAGAATTGGGCTCGACAGCAGTACCTGCACCCCTTACTATAAGGTCTACTCCGTTCAGTTTTTCAGTGCCCGTGGCATTTGCTGATTTTTTGTCATCTGGCCATATCAACTGTGTGTTGCGCGACTCGGCGATATCCGGGTATCTTTCGGACGTCAAGTATTTGGAGAACATGGCAGGCGGTATTGCCAATTCCGAGGGCCGATCTATCGGTTTGGTGATTGGCAACTTGCGCAAAAAGAATGGCGATGGTGACTTGGTGGTGGTGTGCCTGTTGCGACAACTTTGGCATAGGCTCCGGGCTTCCAATAAAGATACACCTTTGCCCCCGCTACAGACACATGTCATAACGACCATAGACTCACTGTCCACTGTTTCGGTACCTGCTCCTTCCTCTTTCTCGGACCTGACTGGCGCTAGTCCTTCAACCACGCCAGGCCCGGTACTACCGGTTACGATATCGCTGAATGCCGGAGACTCGTGGGGTTCGTGCGTTCTCGTAGACGAGAATACCATCGTGACAAACCAACATGTACTTCAACCGTGGCTCGATTCCCAAAACGGGGTATGCTCAATTCTTTTACCGGACCGTACGCTTACGCTTGGACGGGACGATGAAGTGGTGATTCCATACAACAATCTAGATTTGGCATTTGTTAGAATTTCACCACAAAACCAGGCATTTCTCACACACGTGAAAACCGCCACCATCAACCGAGAAGACATCGCCAAGGGCGATGTGGTTCGAACCGTGGGGTACGGCCTCTTCTTAAACAAGGAACATTTGGAGCCGCTTACTTCAGAAGGAATTGTCTCGGCCATAGTCCATGCTCGGCCATTTTCAAATGCGGATAAGATGCCGTGCATGATAGTTGCTTCTGGTCTGTGCTGGAACGGATCTTCTGGAGGAGGACTTTTCGACACTAACGGTAACCTCGCTGGAATTCTTTGCAGCAACGCTCAAGTGTTCGTTCCGTCTGTTGGTGATGACAAAAAAACGGAAAAGATACCACAGTTCGCCTTATGCATTCCTACAGAGCTCGTATCGGCGTGCTACGAAAGGAAATTAGGCAGGAAAAACACGGAGGACAGCACAAGCCTCCTCCTGCTAGAGGTAGAGCATACGTGGCAGTTGAAGTCTACACACAGGGACACCTACGAGAGAAATGTTAAGTTGTGATGCTCCTTGATGTGGTCTACAATAGATTAAATAAAGTCATGCTTTAAATGCGAAGCGCTAAACATAACCCAAACACGTATTTGATGGCCGTAATTGTCATTCCGTCGTGGTGAAATTGTTCTCGCTAATGCTCTTGACTGTTGATCGAAGCGGAGGCAATAGCAGATTTCCGGAAGAAATTCCGCCCACCAACGGACTTCCCAAGTGAGGATTTGGAACCTGCAAATTCTGTAACGGTGGAAGTGACGAGGAGGGCGACATCGCGGTGCCATTCCACAGGGTTTTCTGTTCCTGAATCTGCGGCGGCTTGTTCATCAACACATAGTTACTGTTGCTCGACGTCGAGATGGAGGGCAACGTCAGAATCGGGGTCTGGGTGATGGAATTTGACCTTAAACCGGGGTCCTTTTTGTAGGGCGACAACCGCATATCGATGGAGCTGATTGACTTGGAGCGCCTGCTGCGGACCAATATGGACTCGCTGGTGACATACAAGTCGTCAATGGAAAGACGGTCATTGTTCAAGGCAAGCACGAACAAGTCACTCAAGAACCGGTTGAGGTTGGTCCGCAACGTGGTCATGGTCTCCGTCTTGTTGACAAAGCCCAACCACATGTCACACACCTTGGTCAATTTGTTAAAGATCAGCAAAAAGAATTCCGGGGTGTAGGATGCGGGAGTGGTCATGGTGGAGTCGCTCAACATGTAGAGCAATCCCTGGAGCACCACGCTTTCGGCAACGGATTTCTCCAAGTCCCCATCTTTGTCCGACACCACGTTGATCAACATCTTCACCACCGTGACCTGCCACTCCAACAACAAGTTGTTGAGGTTGGTCAAGTCCACAATGTCCAAATCCGCCACGACAATGGCAGGGGAAACGTGACTCAAGCGGAGAAGGTTGCAGTTGAAGAGGAGCGGGTAGCTGACAAGCCCCAAGTTGGTGAAGAGATCGGCCGCGGTAGTGTGGGCGGGCAGCGCGAGCGGTGAGTCGCGGGCAAAGAACCGGAGCAAGTCGTTGCCGAACTTATGGAATGAGCTGTGCAAGTTCTCCTTCATGAACAGGCTGAAGTTGAAGTTGGCGTTCAGCTCGCGCAACGTCAACGAGAGCAAGTCCCAGTGGTAGGGACGGGCCATCTTGAACACGTAGTCATGCAAGATGGACTTAAATTTGGGCGGCGCGTCCACGATGAGCTTTTCCTTGAAGTAGCAGAAGAGGTCGGGCGCAGTGCTGGCCAGCAGCAGCGGCTTGTCCAAGGAGGAGTTGACCATGACGATCGCCGCATGCAACGCCGCGTCCAGGTCGAAGATCCACAATGCCTTGGACGTAAGGTAATTGTTGAGCTCGTTGGACAAGGTGCAAATGACAATGTCGCAGAGGAACGGGTCGGAGAGCAGGTGCGGCGCCAGCGCGTAGCGGCGCATCACGGCCGAGAGCGGCGTGGCCGCGGCGGGGTCCACCGGCTGGGCCAAGAACCACGAGTAGAACTTGGGCGGCATCTCCTTGGCCTTGTGTTTCGACACCAAGATGTACACGCGCCAAAAGAGCTCGAGGTTCTGGCGCACAATGTGCGCCAGCACCGCCTTGGGCTGCAGCGTGAGGTTCTGGAAGATCACCACCGCGCTGTCCTCCAAGTACGGCACCATCAGGCTGTTGTTGAAGAACCGGAGGTAGGTGTAGGTCAACAAGTACAAGTTGCGGAGGATGTCGCTCTGGTGCTCGAGGTGGGGGTTTTTCGGCATGAGCCGCTCGACAAACACGTTCCACGCCTTGTTCATGAACCCAGTGGCCACCTCCTCGCGGTCGTACTCCTCCGTGTGCACCGTGAGCGCACCCGCGGCGAGGAGGGTGTAGGCGATGCCAAGCTTGAAGTCACACACCACCGCGGGCTCCACTGGCGCATGGAAGTAGTCCACAAACGCTGCAGCGGGAAACCCGGCCGCGGCGTCGTGGGCGAGCACCCAGTACCCCGCAAGAAACATTTCGTCCATGGGGAGCCGCAAGTCGGCCGGGTCGTAGAACCGGGCCAATTTCTTGGCCACGGCGTAAAGCCGCGCCAACCGCGGATCGCCCGCACCGTACTCTTCGGCGGGCGCGAGCCCCGGGCGGGCGGCGTGGCCCGGTGTCACTGCGGGTCCGTAGCGCGCATCCTCCGCCGCGTGGAACGCGGGCACGAGCTGGAGAAGCATTTTCGCCAGCGCCACCTCCGCCATCATCCCGTCGTCGCCCGGGCTGGCGGGGGGTTTATTTGCAGCCATCTCGTCTGGCGGCGGCTGCGACACCCGCTTGGTGTCGTCCGTGTCCTTGGCCGGCCGCAGCACCAACCGAATATTGTGCACCGTGCGGCAATGGCGCTGGAGGAGATCTCGGCGCACGAACGCCGACGGGCAGTAGAGGCAGTGGAACGGTTTTTCGTTGGTGTGAGAACGCTCGTGGCGCTGTTTGTGTTCGGAGCGGGTAAACGCCCGGGCACAGTAGCCACAGATATATTTTTTCTGTGGAGGTGCCATGTATGGGGAAGGTCCGAGTCCGTAGAGTTCAAATGGGTGGAAATAGCCGGGGGGACCGAGGCAGTGGGGAGAGAGAAAAGGAGGAGGAGAGGAATAAATAGGTACAGCCAAGAGGCACAGCGGAAACGTGAGGGAAGCAAAAGAAGAAAAAAAAAACGCCAAGTTGAATTTCACCGTGATATCCGCACCTAATGAGTGTGACGTGAAAAGTCCCCTCCACCTTGAAGCATAGAACAATACTCCGCAATTTCTGCACCACCCCCGGATCTGCTCCAGCCCCACATCCCCCGGCGACACCCCAACTCCGTTCACCCGTATGCAGTACGCGCATAAGATGCCACGGGCTCGGCCTCGCGATACAGGTGCTCCGACGGGCAGAAACGACGCCGGTGGCGTCGGTGCGGCGGTGGGGGTGCGCCTGGCGGCGTGGGGCCATGTCGGTAGCACTACGGAGTGCCCAGCTGCACGGCGTGGCAATGTTGCGTGGCCCTGCCTGCATATGCGCGAACGAGTCAAGATGATTCAGCAGCGGGGCGAGTGCCGCAAATAGTGTCGCAAATGCGCACCACCACCGCAATGTTACCAGTGGAGGGGATGTGGGGTCCGCGGGAATGGGCCGCATCACGTGCCGCATCACGTGGTGCAACCGGAGGGTGGATTCGGTCCCTGTGTTAGCCCCCCCGTGTTGGGTCTTCACCTCGATCCCCGGCGTCTGCCCCGCCGTAAGTCAGCCCCTCCACGAGTCACTCCTTCGCCCGGAACCGGGCCAAACCACAATCGTCAGTGCGGGGTGGTACTGATGTTGCACCCCTCGCTTATCCTCAGTGGTTTTGCCCTTCCGCCCGAACCAAATCTGCGGGGCACGGGTGCGCCCTGCACGGCGAAACCGAGGTCGATTCGGCCGGTTGGGTCGGTTCCATTTCCGGTCAGTGTGGGCGGAAAAACAGAAGGGTCCACATTGGGTCGCGGTCCTTCGATAGGGGTAGCGATGAGCCGGTGGGCCCGTTGTGGTCTTTGGCCCATATTGGTGTTGGAGGTGCGGGTTTCTCCTAACCTGGTTGGGGTGCGTTATTGTTTGGGCCCCGCACCTTTAGATTCCGATCCACCGAGTGGGTGGAATCACACGCAGTTGGTGAGAGTAGCACCAGTACACCAGCGGAGGTGCGGTTTCGACCGAGACTGAGATTGTAATCCAGAGTACAGTGAGACTGGCTGCGAGTGTATGTGTTCTGTATTTGATCAGTATTTGATCAGTATTTGATCAGTATTTGATCAGTATTTGATCAGTATGTGATCAGTATTTGATCAGTATTTGATCAGTATGTGATCAGTATGTGATCAGTATTAGATCAGTATTTGATCAGTATTTGATCAGTATGTGATCAGTATTTGTTCAGAAACTACGGATTAAGAGACACACCAGGACCACAATTAGGGACAAGTGCTTTAAACAAATAATATAGAAACAACACCCTCGTGAATCAGTGACGGCAGCGAATGTTTTTCGCACGCAACCGCACGATTTCCCAGTCGCACCACACGATGATTCACCTCTTTATCTTGCATCTAAGTAGAGGTTCCTCTCTTGTGACCTCCTTGATAATCCCTGACCATTAATCCTGGAAAACTCTCACAGTATCCTCTTTGAATCACACCAGCGAAAAATCATTTCCCACCACCTGACAATCAACTCTGACCACCTGACAATCAATTCCGACTACCCTCACAATCCCTCCCGCTGACACTGAGCCGGTATATGCCATTCGCAATCACCACTTCTTTCTCCACATGCTCCAGCCCATAATCAGTGAAGATAGTCTATCCACACTCTTCACGTCCGATCACGACGATGCGGGTTCGCTCTTTTCCCTGGAAACGCTTTCGGTCGCATCGTTTCCGGTTTTCGGAAAACCGCTTCTGTCGTACACCAGAATACGCATCTTCCCACTTGTGGTGGGCCAGATTAAACTGGACATTCAGCTTTTCGCTTCGGTGGCAGCGTTGAAAAACGGCGGCGGCCCGCTTCTCTCCGTGCAACTGAACATGTTACGGTTTTTCAAGAAAAACGCCCCGCTTCTCACCATCTTCAACCACCGCGACGGATCCAAATCCGAGTTTGCCAAGGTGTACTTCAAAATCCTCCGCAACAACCTCACGTGCTACGTGATCATGTTTGCCTCCGGAGAAAAAGTAGTTCTTTACAACAATGCGCTCAAACCCCACACCGATGCGGTGTTCAAAAATACCAAAGTCCGCATGGTGGGAATCTCCAGTGCGTCGGCCTTTAGCAATGGATCCCTCCGGCTTTTTGTGCTTAAACCCGAATCACATACGCTTGTGGATGGTCTAGATTTCACGTCGTTGGATGCGGCTGAATCCATAAAGGAGGTGGATCTCTCCAAAAACGCTCTGACTCCTCTTTTCGATGCGGTGGTGCAACAGAACCGCACCAAGGTGCTGAAACTCCTTGGTTCCGCAAATGCAGTGGTGGACGTTCCTCTTGTTTCGTTTACAGATCAAGGAGACACCAAAATCGAGGGGGTTCGGGTTGCCGGATCCGTACGTCTTTTCGAATCCACCATAGATTCCCATGAGACGGAACCGTCTCATGATTCACTCACCCTAATGACAATGTTGATGACGTTGATCGAGCAGGAAATGCGCAAAATGAGAGGAAGTAACAAGCCGCTGTATGTGTGAGCAGGGCGGCGAATATGTATGTATAATATAAGTGGAGTAGTGCCGTAACACCTGGTAGCCATAGATATAAATATATATATATATTAGCTACTCTGGAAACTTTTCTGTCAGCAAAACTACTCTCGGTGGCCAAGCTGGCTAAGGCGCGAGACTGTAATGGATTTTGTAATCTTGAGATCGGGTGTTCGACTCACCCCCGGGAGATTTGCTACGCCTTTATGGCCAAGTTGGTAAGGCACCTCACTAGTAATGAGGAGATCGTCAGTTCGAATCTGGCTGAAGGCAATCTTTTTGGCTATTCAAATGGTCCGATTTTTTTTTGCTCTTAGTCGTTTGTGTTTCTTGCTACCATTACAATGCCCTCTGTATGCGTGCTAGACGCGCTTGAGGTTGGTCGCACTGGAACTCAGTCGCAACCACACAAGGTGCAACACATCTCGTCAACGTCCCTAACTAGCGTAAATCGGTACGATTATATATTAGTCATTGACAATGTTTGAATCGACGCCCATTTTACCCTCCTGTATTGCCGACCCCGAATGGGTAAGGCTTTTGTCACAGTCGCGCCATGGACTCCCCTTAGGGCTCGTGCCCTAGTCGCGCACTTGTCCTGGGGACGAGCCCTGCCTGCATACACTCCGAGTTGTCGCACCTCCAACCTCATTAACAAAAAATTTTCCACACATTCTTAGTTTCTCTACACAGAAATCATCAGCAACAATGGGTATGTTGAACAGCATTTTCAAACCAGAATCCGTGTTGGAGTCGTTCCTACAATAATGTTAAGACCAAGCTTTCGTTCCCTCTCCTTCGTCTCCCTCCGATCTCCTCAGTTCCACCTTTTTTCCCGCCGTCAACGCTAGATATCCTAGAGACATGGATTCTGCCTCAATTCTCTCCATTCAGCACTAACAGTTCTAGTTAACGTTCCAAAGCTCAGAAAGACCTACTGTAAGGGTAAGCAATGCAGAAAGCACACCCAACACAAGGTTACCCAATACAAGGCTGGTAAGGCTTCTTTGTTCGCTCAAGGTAAGAGAAGATACGACCGTAAGCAATCCGGTTTCGGTGGTCAAACCAAGCCAGTTTTCCACAAGAAGGCTAAGACTACCAAGAAGGTTGTGTTGAGATTGGAATGTGTCGCCTGTAAGACTAAGGCTCAGTTGGCTTTGAAGAGATGTAAGCACTTCGAGTTGGGTGGTGACAAGAAGCAAAAGGGTCAAGCTTTGCAATTTTAAATGTTTACCCACTTTTCATTGCTCTTGCGACGGGCTGCTGTATATTATCACTGTCCGGTTTGCTATGACTTAATACTTTCCAATACAGAACCTGAGTAATATTGACTGTAGTTTACCAGAGATTCCGGTGTCCTGGCTGGAGCGTGGGGATGGACTATCAGTGACGGTATCGGCAATTTTCTGTTGGCACATAATTTGCTGGCTTGCGCTATGAGTCGGACCGATTATGTAGCGTGCTACGAATGAACACGCTATTGCGCTTACTGTTGGATAGTGTTTGACACCGCTAAATACCGTTAGACAATGTTGGATACTGCAATACATTGTCACTGTTCGACACCGTAAGACCTTGCGACCACACTTCAGGATTAGACTTCAGTAGACTTTACCATCAGAATTCCCCGTTAGACTATTCAGGGAGACTTTGCTGTTAGACGTCACTGTTAGACTACTAGACTTTAGTATTACACGACATCAGACATCATCAGACATCACTAGACTATCGCACCTTTTGCACGTCACTGTCGCACATTAATGTTAGTTAGGGGTTGCAGTATTGTATACCCATTCTCGTTCCGGAAATTGATGAGGCTAACTCCAAAATAGTATCCTCTCTCAAGACAGCCATCGCCGAAAATTATATACAACTCCGTTTCGCAACCTTGCCTCAACCCCACTATTGCTGTATTCCAGCATTTTATGCTAGCAACCATATTCTGCTCCTGTACCTTTTCACAATCCAACCTCATCAAACACATCAGTACCACCATACCCGAGAAATTCGTAAAACTAATGGTCCAATGAGAATCTTGGAAATCCGTAAATTCGCCTCGTCACCAAATTTTATTTCCCTCTCCCCTCTAAAATGTCCGTCTTGTCACCAAATTGGAAATCTATTTCGGCACCATGTCCCCTTTTGCCCTATGCTGCCCACTCCTGTTTCCGGTCTGTACACACGAACAGGCACTACGGCGCGCACCAATAAATGGGAGGTACTGATGTGGGATCGCGACTTGACGGCTACCACCAAAACACATTTTCTCTGTGCTACTACTTTCGCTCCCGGTGGTTTTGTCCAAATTAGGCATTAACAGTCTCTCCGCGCTAGATAACCACAGAAGAAGCCTTTCTCTTTTGTCCTCTTTTCCTTTTCTGCTTGGAACCACACCCTCATTTGCATTGGATCGTGTTTTGCGCTGATTTGCTGTTGAGCTACCGTTATTCTACCCGCCAGCCGATCCGCACCCCTTTTATCATCTACCCCTCGATCCAGCCGGATTTAGAAGTTACTGCTTACCCGAATGGATCATCACTACGCGGAGTACGCCAACGAGGCGCTCCACAGCCAACCCATTCCCAACTTGGGCTACAACGACAACCACCACGACAACCCCGACCACGACGAGTCGTTCATGGACGAAGATACCGTGGCATATGCAGAGCAGGTGCCCACGTGGAGTGCTGCAAACTCACCGGAGCAGCACCGTACTCCTATCCGTAGCCAATTCCAGCAACCACCAGCGTTTCAGTTGCTGCCCACGTTTTCCGGCAGCTCGTTCGAAAACTACCAGGCGCTACGCACCGACAACTTCCAGCTGGTGGATCTGAGCCATTCTGGAACGTTCCAGCCGCCTTCTGCGTTCACTGAGCTCGGCAACTCGTCCTACACCAACTTGTCGGACGCCAGCCATGCCAACTCAGCACACTCGTTACAGGATGGCTACGCCAGCACCGTGAGTGTAGGATACGCCCAAGCGGAGAAGATACACTTCCAGCCGAGTCAGTACTTCGACCAGGCGAGCCAGACGAATCGCAACCAGCACCAGACAAACCAGAACCGCCAGCTAGAGACACAAGCACAAACACAACCACAACCACAGCCACAGACACAATCACAGCCACAAGCGCACGCAGAGGCCCAGGCACGCGCTCAGGCAGGCGCTGCACAACAGCTTCAGCAGCAGATGGCATCAGCACAAGCCCAAGCGCTCCAACAGCAGCTCCAGGCGCAAGCGGCACAGGTAGCACACATTACGCCGCCAGTGCAGTTTACTCGCGACACTGTGGATGTGCCCCGCACCCCGCCGGCCCAGAATCCCGACTCTGATGCGAAAAGCAACTACGTCTACTTCAATCGCCAGCCGGCACTCATGACCAAAATGTCGCAGGACAAGGCTGCCGCCATCAAGTTGAAACTTGAGAACTACTACCAGATGTCGGTGGGCCACGCCATTGAGCGTAACCAGCGGCGGTTGGACTTGGAGAACAAGCTTGTGTCACAAGAAGGTGGCATGAGCGAGGAGCGCAAGAACCGCCAGTTGCAAAATTTGGGCAAGAAAGAGTCGCAATTTTTGCGGCTCCGCCGCACTAAATTGTCGTTGGAAGACTTCATCACCGTCAAGGTGATTGGTAAGGGTGCGTTCGGTGAGGTGCGGTTGGTGCAGAAGCGCGACACCGGAAAAATCTACGCCATGAAGACGTTGCTCAAGTCTGAGATGTACAAGAAGGACCAGCTCGCTCACGCCAAGGCCGAGCGTGATGTGTTGGCGGGCTCCGATTCGCCGTGGGTGGTATCGTTGTACTACTCGTTCCAGGATGCAGTCAATCTCTACTTGATTATGGAGTTCCTTCCCGGCGGCGACTTGATGACGATGTTGATCCGGTGGCAAATCTTCACGGAGGACATCACGCGGTTCTACATGGCCGAATGTGTGTTGGCAATCGAGGCCATCCACAAGCTCGGCTTTATCCACCGTGATGTCAAGCCCGATAACATCTTGATCGATATCCGGGGCCACATCAAGCTCTCGGATTTTGGATTATCCACTGGATTTCACAAGACACATGATTCCAACTACTACAAGAAGTTGTTGGAGAAGGAGCCGTCACAACCGGCAGCGCTGTTGATGGTACCAGGAAAAAGCGGCCAGCGCAACTCTATGATGGTGGACGCTATCCACTTGACCATGTCAAACCGCCAGCAGATGCAGACGTGGCGCAAATCGCGTCGGTTGATGGCGTATTCCACTGTGGGTACACCGGACTACATCGCACCCGAGATTTTCATTCACCAGGGCTACGGGCAGGAGTGTGACTGGTGGTCGTTGGGTGCCATAATGTTTGAGTGTTTGATTGGATGGCCACCATTCTGCTCCGAGACGCCCCACGAAACTTACCGTAAAATTGTCAACTGGCAGGAGCTGTTGGTGATTCCGGAAGACATCCACTTGTCGCCGGAAGCGGAGGACTTGATTCGCAGCTTGTTGACATCGAGTGATCGGCGGTTAGGACGCCATGGCGGTGCGGACGAGATTAAGCGTCATCCGTTCTTCCGGGGTGTGGACTGGGAGACCATCCGCCGCGTGGATGCTCCGTTCATTCCAAAGTTGCGTTCGATTACAGACACTAGGTTCTTCCCAACTGAAGAATTGGAGAATGTGCCAGACAGCCCTGCAATCAGCCGGGCGCACCAGCAGCAGCTGGAGACAGGTGACAATATCAAGGAGGATCTTCCGTTTATTGGCTACACCTACTCGCGGTTTGACTACTTAACGCGGAAGAATGCGTTGTGATGTGTCTGACGAGATAGCGGGACGGTGGTAGCGATAAACAAGCGGGTTGGCGAAGGCTGAGTCGTTGGCAGTAGTACTTCTGACAATCGACACAATAGACAAGGCTGCCAGGATGGACACAATTGACAGAGTTTCCACAATCGAGACAATCCAGCCTTCATGTTCGCCGTCACCTTCGCTTTGCCATTGACGACCTCCTGCATCATCAAATCACTTGAGATCGGCGTGAAGGTGCCCCTACGCACCTAAAACGAGCACATGTGGCGGACACACAGGTTATGATTCAGCAGAATGGGGCCACAAGATACGCACTAATGATGGGCCCACGCGCATCGAATTACCTCGGCCGGCAATGATAACTACAATTCCGCTTGCGCGGCAAACCGGCCACCAAAACACCGAGGGCACCGTTTTCATATGTCCGAGCAGGTCCACTGGCCCCAAGCCCGCCACGGTTTGGCCGTATCCTGCCACCTGCAAAAGTCTACCTGCACCACCACTCGCCACCACTCGCTACCACCACTCGCCACATTCCACCGTACACCTGGTGTTCCATGCACCATGCACCAACATACACCGTTCCAACGCTTTCATACACTACCGGCCACCAGCTGAACCTAAGCTTATCCTATACATCGGGTTGCTAACCATTGCCTGACACCCCACATGGTGTCTGGAGGTGCGCGCGGAGGCATGGAAGTTGGACCATGGTTGCTCCGCGGTCCTAACACAGTGTGATGCACCGCCGACCCACCGGCGGAAATCATATGTCTCAGCGGCTCGCGGCCCGGTGCAACTGTCCTTCTGCCGTGCCGTAGCAAGCTGTGTGATAACATATGCCGCCGCTGGGCCCGGCCGGCGTTAACTCCGGTATCCTCACGTGCGCTCGGCCAAACCTGTGCGGTGCCGGAGGTGTCGAGGCAATTAGCCCAAATAGGCAGGTGTGTGTGTGCCGATGTTTTGGTGCGCGGCGCATGTCGAACGATTATCCAGCAGCAATGTTTGCCCCCCTGGAACACAAGGGCCCATTGCCCCACTATAGCCCCGACAGACCTAGGGGGTACGGATGTGGCCATGAATCCCAGCCGGGGTGGGGTGAGGCGCTGTTTCGTGGGACGGTGCTCCGGGCCCTGGGTGTTCCGCTGCTTCCGATGGGTGCGCATCGGGGATTAACCGTTTTCGCAGCACCGCCTATGTGCAGGCCCGACCCTGACCATACCAGCATATATATGTACCGCCAGTTCCGCCGTCCGTAGTCTTGTCCATTGCCGCTGAGTAAATGCGTTCTTCTCTTGTTTGGCTCAGTGTTGTTTGTTCCGCCGCGGCCTACGCCACCGACAATGTCGTGGATGGTGCCAATGTCGCTCATCGTCCTCTTGCCAATGCCGCTCGGGCCGATGCCATTGCGGTTAGTAAGCACGATATGGAAATGGACTCTTCCCACACCGCATCCCCCGACACAAAGTCTGTGGAAATAACGGATCCAGATGCGGAAACCGACCCGGACTCTGCTCCGGAAATGGCAATGCCGCCGGCCAACGGCTCCGTGGGCGTTCCTCACTCCATGAAGCACATGCATGGAATGCCTATTCTTCAGACCCACCTCACCGCCGAAGAGCGGCTCTACTGGGAAAACTACTCCACCGAAACCTACTTCAACACCCCCTCCAACCATCGCGGAGCGTTGTATGCGCATGTGACTCTCTACTTGCTCGCATACGTGATTGTGTATCCCCTCGTGCTTGTATTGTGGAACACGGCCCACCAGATGTACTTTCCTGCGCTCACAGCACACGCGGTGCTCGTGGTGGTGCTGGTGTGGAACTATTGGGTGTTTGCTGCATCCATCCGTCCGCTCTACCCCCATAATGCATTCCACACCATGACACTTCTTCTATTTTTGGGCACCATTGCCCACTGGGTGGTGGCGGCGGTGGCAGTTGCGTACCGCTACCTCGGGGACGACTACGAGTTGTTTGAGGCTGACACCCACGATGAGCTCTCGGTGCGGTCACCCGACCTCACGTTGCGCGAGTCGCATTCCCCGTTTGAAGAGTACGAGCTCGAATCCATGGGTGCGCCCGATGGCCACCTCCAGACGTCTAACGGTGCCATGCTCGGACTGCAGCCTCCACGGTTGCTGCAGGCGTTGTTGCGGTTCCCCGCGTTCCAGACCGCTACCCGGGTGTTTGGCAAGTCCGCGCTTCACATCACCGGGGTGCTCAATTGGGCGCTGTTCGCGTACTTCTTGGTATACTTCCCCACCGGCGTCGCCACTTACGCGGTGTATAGCACCACCGATGGCACCATGTTCAACCTCCTTGCCCACTTCATCAAGGGCGGGGTGTTCTTTGTGTTGGGAATGGTGTCGTTGGCACGGTACTGTGGTGCATTCCGGCACAAGGGCTGGGCGTGGAACCATCGGTTTGTTGGTGCTGCCGGCGGTACCGGCTGGCTCAAGCCGCAGCCACGCGGCCTCTGGACCATGGAGTTTGTGGAGAGTGCGTTGATTCTCTTCTATGGCTCTACCAACATCTTCTTGGAGCACTTGGCGGGCGCGGGTGGCGCATGGACCGCCAAAGACTTACAGCACGTCCTGATTGCATTTATTTACTTGGGTTGCGGCCTCTGTGGCGTGTTGCTCGAGTACCGCTTGAGCCAGTGGCGGTTCGACAAGGCGGTGGACAACTTGGCCGCATCTGCGGACTCCAAGATGGTGGCGGCGGTGACCAAGGCCACCCCTGGCTTCTCCCCTAATCCGTTCCCCATTTTGACCATCTACTGGACCGGTATCCTCATGTCGAAGCACGAGCAGGCGTCTGCATTGTCCACCGAGATCCACATACAGTGGGGCCAGATGTTTGTCGTGGGGTGCGCGTTCCGTATGGTTTCATATGTGCTCCAACTCTTGGCCCCCAGCAAAAGCCGCGGGTTGCGCTCACCTCAGGGGCCATTCTCCGAGGTGGTGACGGCATTCGCATTGCTCTGCGGCGGGTTGATTTTCATGGAGTCGTGCGACCCGGTGGTGCACCTGTTTGAGTATCGTGGCTTCACGTCGATGTTCACGCTCAATGTGTCGCTCGGGTTTGTGGCGCTCATTATGGCATGGGAGATGGCGGTGTTTTCTATTAAGGATGCGATTGTGGCCCGCCGCCGCGTGCCTAATTAAAATTTAATGTTCAAGTTGCACGCGAGTATGGTCGTGCTTGATTGATTTTGTTGCGAGCTGCAGCGTCATGTCATGTTTGGTTTTTGTAATGCTGTCCTGTTGCCGAGTGCGGCTATTTATTGAGTACTCTCACCTAATATAATTAATGCGAAGAAGCAGTAGACGGATGGATGCATGCATTCAAGTGTGTCTCATCCCAGTCAGCCCACGGCGTGGAGGAGAATGGCAATGTCTCATCGGAGTCATGCTGGCGTGGATACTGTATGCGAATCAAGTACGGTGTATTTGGAGCGTTATCGATCAATACCCGCGAGGCTCTCCACGTAACTATAACCCCATCGGATACTAGTCAATTGCCAAATCTAGCACCCTACACGAGTCTGCTCAGGCCAAAAGTCCACTACACTAAATATGTGCTGCCCGTTGGCACCCAGCTGATTGGACCGTAGCAAGCCCACCGCAATGCACGATTTTCCTGTGCGCGATCGCCCTTGCCATTTCTGTCACTTCGCCAGGTGGAGCAAGCAATTTCATGTAGCAATGTTTCAGCAACAGCGGGATTGCCTTGCTCCCGGTCTTATCTCCGGTTCACGCGTAGCCTACTCGGTGTCTCAGGTTACATCATAATGACTATATAGAACCAGGTTCAACGCACAGTTATGGCACCGTATCGCCATCAAACTCCATCGACGGCCATCACGACCGAACCAGGTCCATCTCGTCCACGATCTTCCGGATCTGGGCAATCTCCGCCGGCCCAGTACTGCAGCAGCCTCCAATCACCCGCACATTGGCATGTTGGGCCCACGCCGTAATGGAGCGCGCCCAGTTTTCCGTGGACGACCGGAACGAGTAGTGCGCGGTGTCGTCCAGCTCAAACCCCAAGTTAGGGTACACCAACAACGGCACCGGGGGAACGCCGAGGTCCTCGCACGAGCGGTTGACGCCGGTGATGAAGCCCTCCACGATCTCGAAAGGCACACAGTTGCAGCCAATTCCCACCAAGTCCGACTTGGCAATGGACGGGGCGCGCGCGGAAATGTACTGCACCACCTGGTGCAACGGCGTGCCGTCCACCAAGTGGTGGGCATCTTTGCAACTGAAGCACATGAAGTACTCCTTGTGGTGCGCCAGGGTGTAGGTGTCCTCCAACAACTCCACGAGCGCCTCCACCTCGCGCATGTTGGCAATGGTCTCGAACGCAATCACGTCCACCGCGCTCTCCACGTAGAACCGCACTATTTCCCGGTGGTAGTCCTTCAACTGCAGCCGCGAAATGTCGCCGTAGTCGCCGCTGTACTCCGCGCCGTTGGCGAGAAACGCGCCGTACGGGCCCACCGACCCGGCGACAAACGCGCCCGACCCGGCGTCGGCGCGCGCCTGCTGCGCACAATCCACCGCCCGCTGCCAGATGGCGCGGCTCTGGTCCGTGTCCATGCCGCCGTACTTGGCCAACGTCTGCAACAGCGCCTGGTAGGTGGCGGTGATAAGCATGTCCGCCCCCACGGCCAAGTAGCTGGCGTGGATTTGCGTGATCAACTGCGGCGCGTGGATGAGCGCGTTGGTGGACCAGAGCGGCAGGCCCTTGACCGAGTGGGGGTCGTCCAAGGGAATGAGCAGTTCGAGCTGGGTGCCGAGGGCGCCGTCCTGCACAAGCACAGACGACAGCACCGCTTGTTTGAGCGACTTAGGTTGAGACATGTCAAGGGGTATAGGTTGAGCTATAGAAGAGTTGAATCTCGATGTGGCGGGGAAAAGATGGGGCAGCGGCCGACTTTATAACTGGATCGATGACTAACTGGGAGTTTGCGCAGGACGGGTCGGTTGCATGCGCCGCACGGCGCTCGCGGGCGGTTCCGGGCTGAGTGCAGGGCGGGCACCACAGCGGCCGCACCATTCTACTGGCGGGGCAGGTCGTGCGCGCCCCACCGTGAGGAAATTCCATTCCGGGCGCCGTATTGGCCCATGGGGCAGGAGGCTCGGTGGAGGCGGGGTGGGGGCCGGACTGTTATTGGGGTAGGCGCAGTGAGTTTGTGTTTTGCGTTTGCTTTTGTGGTGTTTGGTCGATTTGTGATTTGCCGGTTATATTGTGTCTGGACGTTGCGCCTTGCAGTGCGTGTCGCGACATTCACTGCGTTCGGCTGAGTCATTTGTGAATTTATTCGATCGCGGGAGCTTTGGCACAGGATGTGTAGATCGTCTTGGGTCATGGGGTAGCACAGCTATTGTGGGGTCGGGTTATACAGATGACTGTCGCCTTCACTTTCTACGTCACTCCTCAGGCACTGCTCAACAGGAGCTCAACATGAACTCAACGGGACTTCTTTGCCGACTACGCTGCAGTTATCACTCACATGTACTCGTCGTAGATACTGCTGTAGGTTCCACACAATATTCTGCACACACTGGTTCCCTCTTCTTCACATACTATTTACCGGCCACTCAATACTGCTCTACTTCCGATGCAGTATACTGTCATACTACAGAGTCTACAAATACTAAGACACGAAGAAGCTGCTCTATCAATGCACACCTGACACTTCTGATAGTGGAGACAGTCTCGCAATTCCCGTCCCCGGCTCAACCTATGGTTACGATGACGGTGCAGCGTGATTACGGCCATACCGCTTGCGATGGCCGTTCCGGTGCGCATTCGTACATCGAGCCATACGCATTACTCAAAAGCGTCTTTGGTCCGAAATGCCTTGCTATCCACTTTATCTTGGCTTAAATTGGACGACATGGTTGTTTCTCCGGCTTCAGTGAATCACTTTGCTGTCACGTATTTCATACATGATATTCACTACTGTTACTGTTAGTACCGTTGACTTGACTGTTGACTTGACTGTTGTCTGTTCTCACTGTCTTTACGCAAGCCTGTCTTTACGCAATCCTGTCTTTACGCTATTCTGCTTTACGCTATTCTGTTTTTAACCTGCTCTTACTGTCTTGTCTGTTCACTATATATCACACTTTCCCCCATGCCTTCTACTCTTTCTCGGCATCTCTCTTTCTCGGCATCTCTCTTTCTCGGTATCTCTCTTCCTCACCTTCTCAACTATAACCCATTTACTCTCACTTCTGCGTAATCCCCCATCCTTCTTCTCGCAGCCTGCACACATTATTCCTCCACTACTACTTCTTTCTCCACCATGGAAAACGGAAAGAGAAGCAGAGACGACTTCGAAGGCAGCTCCGGGCCGCATGTCGACGAATACGATGACCCTTCCAAAAAGCAACACGTCGACCCCGTGGTTGAGTTGATCTCCAACATTTGCAAGGATATCCGCAGAATCGGCGAGAACTCCAACTTGGCCAACCAGGTCGACGACATCTCGTACATTCTGAACCCCATCGTGGCGGAATTCGAGAAAATCGACAAGTTGCGTGAAGCAATTCTTAACACCTTGTACGCGGTGGTGCTTGAACAGCCCCAGAAAATTCCCAACATCAGTGTGTTGATTTTCATTTGCAATGCGAAGAACTTCTTGGTCGCCAAGTATGTCATCGAGTTCTTCCATGCTAAGGCCCAAGCCCTACTAGACACATTGCGCTCCGATTCCATGGAAACGGAGGAGACCCAAAAGCTGGTGAAGCCGGTGGAGGACGCCGGGGTGTTCAACGACTTGAAGTCGGTGTTGAAGTTCTTGGCGACATTGTCGCCCATCATCGAACCGGGGTCAGTGGCAAACATCTTGAAACAGCTTTTGTCTGCCGCCATCGACTTGCAAGGTGCCCTGGCCGACAGAAACGGTACCGCGGAGGAGATTTTCTACAATGTTTTGATCTCTACGCCGTACTTGTTCGCCAACGACTTTTCCCAAGACACTGTGGATTTGGCCAACGAGATTGTGGACTTAGCTCACTCGTTCAAGATTGTAGAACTGGACCCCGAAAGAACCATCTCTATTCTCGAGCCGTTCGACGCGAAGAACTCAAACTTCTCCGATAAGTTGCCATACAAGCCACAGAAGATCATCAACCTCATTTTGGGTGCTTTGGTCAACTTGCAGGGTGCCGACAAGGACTGGAAGTCGTTCCAGGATGCGTTGTTCTTGAACTTCAACGAACTTACCGAACCCTTGGTGTTGGATGCTTTGCGCAACAATTCCATCTCCAACGATTTGGTGAAGCACGCCTTGCCGCAATTGTCGATTCCTTCGACAGAAGAATTGACTACCTACAAGCCCACTGGTGTTATTGACAACTTGTGGTACGAGCACCCAAGATTGCTTTTCCAGGTGTACAACACCACCGACTTCGACACTGTTCCCTCGATCGAGTCGTACTTTGGCTTGTTTTTCAAGGACTTGTCGTTTGACATCTTGACCAATATGTCTTTCAACCAAAAAGAGGCATCCATTCAGTTGTCTATCTTGGATTTATTCTGTTCCAGAAACCTCTTCAGTCCCCCTGGGTCGTCTGTTGACCAGTTGTCCCTTATAGCAAGGGATAATGCTTCGGGGGAAAACAATCCTCCCCTCTCCACGTGGAAAGTTGAGGATGTTGCTGTGGAAAGTATCTTGACCATGATTTTTCAGCTTCCTAAATCGCTCTACCGTGAAATCTACTACTACACGGTGTTAATTTCCTGTTGTCGTGAGAGTCCCGAATCTATTGCTCCTGTGTTCGGGAGAGCAATCAGATTTTTCTACAACAACTTGGAGACCTTCGACTACGAGCTGAAGGTCAGATACATGGACTGGATGACGACTCAGATTTCTAACTTTGACTTTTCCTGGAAATGGGATGAATGGGTCGCGGACTCGGTCAAGTACTCGCAATTGCAGTACCACCCAAAGAAAAACTTCATTAAGAACTTGATTGCCAAAGAAATCAGATTGTCGAACAAGGCCAGAATTAAGGACAGTTTTGTCACCATGGCCCAAGGCGAAGACGGTGAGAACAGACTCATGGCGTTGGACGAATTTTACCAATACTTGGATATCTCGCTTTTCCCCAACCCCACAGAATACATTATCAACTATGACTACGAGTTATATGGCGGAGAGAACGAAGAGTTGAAGAACACCATTGTTGGAGCTATCAACCAGAGAAAGGAAGCATTGGCGCTGAGATTGATGTTAACTCCACAAGAAGAGCTCGTTTACGAGTTTTCCAACCCATCTTTGCCCCTCAACGAGGTGGCGAACAAGCTCTATGACTTTATTATTGCTAACTGGAGATCTAACGAGCAATTTAACAATATGGTTAACGAGACAATGGAAGCGATCAAGTCGTCGGTGGTGAATGTCGATGCGAACAAGGTGATGATCAATCTTTTGTTCCAAACCTATGCCTATATTGGCTCCAGATCCATTTACTCGGTTGTGAGTATTTTGAATAGAGATATTGCAAAGTTGAAGTTTGCCAGTGGTGTCCCAGTCACAGAGGAGGACTACAAGCAAAGTGGTACCGAGTTCCAGTTTCCAGACTTGGAATTGAGCCTGGATCAATTAAGCAACAGACAACAGTGGATCATTGAGTCGATTTTGAGAATCTGGATTCAACAGCCGCAAGTTGCGTTCTTAATCTTGGAGTACCTCATCGAGTTTGGCATCTTGAACCCACAGTTCCTTATCCGCAAGGCTCTTGATGCGGAGTCAAACCTCATCATCAACAATGTTTCATGTATGGAATCGATCAACCGTGTTTTGAGCACGTGTGCCGCCGGAGACAGCTCTAAAGAGGTGATCCTTTTGTTGTTCAATCTCATTGTCAGCAACTTGAACAGCACGCTTGAGAAGATCGGAGGTGACAACCAGGAGTCGGACGAAGTAAAGATTATTACTGATTTCACTGAAGAAGATAAGGCGGACAAGGAATTGATGGGCAAGATCGACTTGCAGTGGTTGTTTTACGAGTACCGCGGTTTGCTCAAGACCTACTTGAGAAAGTTCAGCTTGCAACACTCCGATTACTCGGAGGAAGTCAAGGGTATTTTTGAGAGCATTCGCAACGAGCCTGTGAAGCAGGATGTGTTGAGATGGATCAAGGAATTGAACTACTAAAAAAAAAAATAAACCAACCTTGTATAGGGCGTTAT
The DNA here is from genome assembly GCA_030573135.1 of Clavispora asparagi. Taxonomy (NCBI): domain Eukaryota; kingdom Fungi; phylum Ascomycota; class Pichiomycetes; order Serinales; family Metschnikowiaceae; genus Clavispora; species Clavispora asparagi. Next base: position 134,618 of record JAJMCU010000013.1, read on the forward strand.
ATACTATTATTGTACTACAGGCTAAACGACCGCTGCGACCCAGGCATTGCGTAATCTCTGGAAATCTGCAGGATACACCTGAGCGGACCAGTTGGACATTTTCACCATCACAGTCATAGCAAACTAACTACTAATGTCCGAATCCAGTTACGCGGTGGAAACAACGAACCTCACGTACGTGTTTGGCAACAAACGTCGTGGTGTGGAAGATATCAACTTGCAAATTCCTTGGGGTACCACCAACCTTTTGGTTGGCCCCAATGGAGCCGGTAAATCGACCCTCTTGAAGATTTTGGCGGGCAAAACGTTAATAAAGGAGGGTAAGTTGAAGCTTGGCGGATTTGATCCGTTTGAGTTTTCCCTGGCGCGCCATGAGCAGCACAACTCGGACATCAACAACTACATTTCCTATTTGGGCACCGAATGGGCCAACAACGAAGTGGTGAAGCGAGACATTCCGGTGAAGCTCCTTATCTCCTCCATTGGCGGAGAGACCTACTCAGAGAGAAGAGACGAGTTGATCCAGATCATGGACTTGGATCCCGACTGGTCGATGGCCTACATTTCAGATGGAGAGCGCAGAAGAGTGCAATTGGTGATGGGTTTACTTAAGCCGTGGAAGTTGTTGCTCTTGGACGAGGTGACGGTGGACTTGGACGTGATTGTGCGTCTGAACCTCTTGTCGTTTTTGAAGCGTGAGTGTCGTGAGCGCAACAGTTGTGTGATTTACGCCACCCACATTTTCGACGGGTTGGGAAAGGACTGGTGTGACCGCGTGATCCATCTCAACGACGGAAAGAAGGCGGACGACGTGCTGATCGACAACATCAGCTTCACCAATGACCTGGAAGAGGTGCAGATTTCGCGCGACTCCAACAGTATGATCTCGTGGATCAAGGTTGCATTGGCCGAATCGTTGCATCCGCTCGTGTTGCGTTGGCTTCTGGAGGATTTGACCGAAAGAGGTTCGCGTGATGAGGAGAAGGCGAAGATGGCCCGCAAGTTGAACGACTGGAACAATGTGAGGGACGGTCGTTACTTCAGTGACAGCCGGGTTTCTGACTACTTCAAGGCCACCCGTGCACCAGCCAACTAGGTGGCCAAGTACTAGCGTCGAGTATGCAACTAGAGGTATTAGGATTAATAGTCGACCAAGGGTAGACCACGGGTAGACCACGGGTAGACCAAGATAAGACCAACAACGGTGGATTGAAGGGTGATGTGTAATGACTTGTAATACATGTGCTTGTAATACATGTCGTGGGAAATACCATCAGTCAATCCAATTTATGAGCTGCCCACTAAAAATCTATCGGTGACTCGGCAACTGACTCGACCAGCTCGCCCAAATCAGCCTATCCCTCCATGGCATACTCCCGCTCAAGCTCCAAAAACCTCGTCATGTCTCTCTGTTTTCCTAGAAGCTGCTCCATGAGCCACATTTTGTACCGGGCATCCACCAACTGCAGTTGTGGGTTGGTAGAAACATCCATAAGCTTGGGTGGCGTGAAGCGGACGGTTTCGGGTTTAGAATACACAGTGCGCTTGTTTTGCGATCCGTGGGTCAATGGCGTGGTGGGCGCTCTTTTGGATGATTTTATGTCAGGTGGAGACATGGGAACTATAGTACAAACACCCATGTTTTGATAGGCAATGATCGCACGTGAGACCCCAATGTATGTGCACGCCGTGTTTGTTGGAGCACTGTAGTCGCATACCGTACCATGTTCGTGGTGGGAAACCACATGATGCCCCACGGTATCGGTTACGGGCGCACGAGCCATTGCAGTCATCCCCATGGGGTAAAATCTGCCGCTTGGCGATTTTTTCTCTCTGCGGCGACTCACAGCAGAAACCAGCCCCGGTTGGGATGGAACGGGAAATTGGTGGTCAGTACACGTGAGTGCGTGGAGACGCTACGTCGGGTGAAAAAAAATTTCTCCCCAGGAAAAGTTTTTTCTTCTCCACCATACTAACAATGTCTAACACCGAGAGAACTTTTATTGCCATCAAGCCAGATGGTGTCCAAAGAGGTTTGATTTCCTCCATCCTCTCCAGATTCGAGAACAGAGGTTACAAGTTGGTGGCCATTAAGTTGTGCCAACCAACCGAGGCGTTGTTGAGAAACCACTACGACGACTTGCAAGAGAAGCCATTCTTCCCATCTTTGTTGTCTTACATGTTGTCTGGTCCAGTTTTGGCCACCGTCTGGGAAGGTAAGGATGTTGTCAAGCAAGGTAGAGCTATCTTGGGTGCCACCAACCCATTGCAATCTGCTCCAGGTACCATCAGAGCTGACTTTGCCATTGACATGGGCAGAAACGTTTGCCACGGTTCTGACTCTGTTGAGTCTGCCAACAAGGAGATTGGTTTGTGGTTCAAGAAGGAGGAGTTGGTTGAGTACAAGCCAGCTTTGATGTCTTGGATCTACGAGTAAGCGTCTCTACTTGTAAATATTCAATTGATGTGATTCGTCACTTTTGTTGTAGTGTAGTGGTCTGGTGTGGTGTTGTGGGCTGTACTGGTTTTGACCTGAGTCGATTGTGTTTTGTGGTTATTTCGTGTTGTGATAGGTCTTCTGATAGGTGTTCTGATAGGTCCTCGGATAGGTCCTGCTGAGAGCCACTCTGATAGGTCTCGCTGAGAGTCACTCCGATATTTCTTGTTGTTATATTCTGATTGGATTCTTTTTTTGCCATTTTTGCTGTTATTTTCATTTTCTGGTTTCTTCCCCAATTATCTTGTTTCTCAGCACCTCAGGTTTGAAAATGGGCATTCCCTCATCCATTTGCTGGAACGATGCGAAACCGCCCCAATTTCACAAACGTCAAACAAATCCAAAAACCGGGTTTCAATTATATTACACGTCCATAACAAAATATACACAACACGACCTTTGGATCATCTCCCATGCTTAACCTTAATCCCCGTGATCCCCGTAATTCCCATGGCCCCCATAATTACAGTGTAGATAGCAAAGTTACCTGCACACCTGGCGTAACCAACACAACTACTTCTCCATGGACGAGGATCTATATAACGCAGGCGAGAACGATGACAGCGTATTGGACGAAGACATAGAAAACTCCGACATGGAGATAGACAAAAACCACAATGGTGACGAAGACCAAGAACAGGACGACGATGACGAAGGTGAAGAAGAAGACGACGAGGACGGCGAAGAAGAGGAAGACAATGACGAGGACGGCGATGAAGACAACGAAGACAATGATGAAAACGACGATAATGCGGACGACGACGACGATGATGACGACAACGATGATGATGACAACGAAGATGGCAGGCCCCACACCGAAGACGTTGACATGGACAGGGGAAGCAACGGGTCCCACCAGACCACCACCAACGAAAAACACGAAAATGCCCACAAACCCGGTAATGGCTCCAACGACAGCAGCAGACTGGGCAGCATGCCCGCCAAAGAGCGTGATAACCACAGTTTGCGAGGTAAGATCATTGCGGGGATGAAAAGCGCCAAGGACTTTGACATCGTGCCGGTGGTGGCCATTCCCTACGCACAACAGTGCCATGCGCTTGCCATGTCCGAAGGCCCCAAGTGGATTTTGACCGGAGGAGAAGACGGGTTCATCCGTAAGTACGACTTTACTGCATCGATCGAAGGCAAGGCGCCGCTCACCGTGGCACAGAAACACAACTTGATAGACATCATCTCCAAGGCGGGTGTGATCGGGTCATACTGGGAAAACGAGCAGCCGCTCACCAAGTCGCAGATTCTCAACGAAAACCCCAAGCTTAAGGAATCAGACTTCTTGTCTGGATCTGCGGCGTACGAGCCCAAGGTCAACCCGGTGTACTCGTTAGACGTGGAGCGAAACGGGTACTGGTGCTTGTCGGGGTTGCTTTCCGGCGGTATCTCGTTATACACCATGATCTACAACGAGGGCGCCATCCACCACTATTTCCCCCACAGCACTACCAAACTCGGGTCGCAGTCAATTGAGTCGGGCCATCTGGACGCAGTATCGGTGCTTCGGCTCAACATGGACCAGACCCGGTTTCTCTCGGGGTCGTGGGATAAGACTATCCGCGAGTGGGACTTGAACACGGGAAAGGTGGTCAACTTGTTCAAGGGAAGCACGGGCCAGATCTCCAGCATACAGTTCCGGCCGCAGGGTGTGACGGACCTTTCGTTCAAGCCTGGAGCAGAAAATGGTGAAAACGCTAGTGATGTGGACTCGCTTTTCGGCGACAGCGATGAAGATGACGACCAGAACCAAGACACCAATGAAGAGACGGTCAGGGTTAAGACCAGCTCCAAGAATAAGGTGACAAAAAACGACTCCATCTTCATGTCCTCCAGTATTGACGGAACCATCAATATCTGGGACGCGCGGGTGTCTGGCTCCAATGCCGTGCTAAAACTCGGAGTGCCCGAGGGTGCTCCTCCGTGGTGTATGTCGGCGATGTGGTCCAACGACGGGGACAAGTTGTATGTGGGGAGAAGAAACAGTACTGTGGACGAAATCAGCATCCGGAAACCCCACGTAAAGGGCCCTGGACTGACCATGATACCCAACGTGCTGAAACGACTTCACTTCCCAAAGATTTCGGGCCCGGTCACGTCGTTGCTGACGATGCCTAACGACGACTTCCTTCTCTGTGGCTCCAACGACAATATCAGGTTGTACAACCTCGGCTTGTACGATGACTTCAACCTGGAAACGTCAACGAAAAAGAGAGCTACGCCGTTCTTGGTAATTCCCGGCCACCACGGTGGTGCCTTGAGCAACTTGACAGTGGACGATACCGGCCGCTTTATGATCAGTACCAGTGGTAATAGAGGCTGGGGTCATTCGGCTTACGCGGACGTGGTATTGGTATACTCCATCGACCACGATTAGGGTTACATTTCTATTCACTAACACCAGGATTGTGTATTAAGATCGACAACGTCCAGAGTTGCAGCGATCAGAATAAAGTCACGAAGTACACGGCGACAAAGAAGTGGACCTGGATGAGAGGCACGAGCGCCGCAAACGCCAATTGTCAGTTTCCCAAGGCCGAGTTTCGTAGCGACCCCAATCCCACTTGGGTAATATCCAACCCCGTACGGGCGATAGTAGTGTCTAGGTACGAATATAGGTTGCCCACAACGTGCGATACCACATGTCCGATGTCTTTTCGGATCAAAGAAAGATCATTTCTCAATACGCCAAAGTGGCCGGTCAATAGATGGATGATTCTCGCGTTGTGCCATTGGTTGTGCTTGAGCATAAAATGCAATAGGAAACCAAAGAAACCAACAGTCAAGCTGATCTTGTAGAAGCTGTTGATAGCAACAGAATGATTCTTTTTACCGCACGCCGCCAGATCATCATCTGCGCGGTGAGGAAGTAGTAGCTTGAGTATGGATGATGTTTGTAAGATCTCTCGCTTAATTATGGATGACGCGCCGGAGATACTGGAAATCGAGGACGAGAGCAGATATCCTGGGGAAGAGTATCCTTCATCAAGTGAAGTTTGTGACGTGGCAAGCGAATCTTGTTCGAGCGCGTTACCCATCAATGTCGACTTGTTGATCGATTCTTGTTGCTGTTCTTGTTCCTGGGTCAAAATGAGAGCTTCCAACGATTCCTTTTCCACTATGTCAGAAGAACCATTAGATATTTGATCCGGTAGGCCCGAGGAAGTACAGAGTACCGAGTGTTTGTTGAATTCGCCAAACCATACATCAAAAGTTTTGTCCGCATCAACGAGTGTAGTCAACAGATGGGAAGATATTAGATGCTGCGCTAGTGATACAATTTCATTTAGGTTCGAGTCGGATATCCTTGAGAACAAGCTGGCAGGCGATAAGACCTTGTGCACTAGATCCGCATCGAGGGTTACAAGATCAGCTTGATGGGAAATGAATAGTTCGGCGAAAATGGCTTGTTTGAAATGAAGCATGATGGCGGCATAGACATACATGGACGCCGCCACCGAGCGGTGACTGAAGATGAAATCCCAAATAATCATGAGATGAGGGAAGTGGTTGACGTCATGGCTGAATATGGTGATCACCGACAGTAGCGCCTGGATAAACTCATAGTCGAAATAGACACCGTTTGTAACAATAAAGGAATTACTGGTGTGGCGGACAAGCTCAAACAAAAGCGGGTCTTCGCTCCTGACGATACACGGAATGAGTTTTAGGTGGTTGACAGAGAGGCCAATGTCAGAGATCATGAAGTCTCTCAAATGATCCACCGTAAGCTTCTCCAAGATCTGAAACGCCATTTCGTCGTTTCCATTTGGTACGTCATTGCACACCAAGAGCACAACACTAGCAATATCGTGGTATCCCTGGTAGTAGTTAAGACACGGGTGCTTTCGTAACACCCGCACTATGAGGCTGAAGAGTCTTTTCCGGATTGACTCCACATCCTCCTTCGAGAGAATCGCAGTGTAGGAGGAGCTCACCGAGTGGCTGAACGAGATGAAATGCAGCACCACCGTGAACAGGCGCTTGATGTCGAGCATCACCTGGTTTTCGTCTTTGTGAGGGTGCAAGTCGTTCGTGCCAAACGAATCAGGAGACACTACAATGTGGTCACCCACGGACAGCGACGGGATATCCAAAAACCTCTTCCACGCCCTGTATCGCAAGTCGGAGGTGACCAAACCGCCCGGGGTGCGGGCCAAGAGCGACACTTGGTTCTGATCACCGGCATCAAGGGCCTGTTGCACCAATTTGGCCTTGTTGATGCGGAGTATCTCGAGCGAGTCTTCGCTGGGCAAAGATGCAACCACGTCAAATTCAACCCACTCTTTTTCCAGCTGGCCCGAGGAGCGGCGTCTTTGCACTTGCATTGGGAGGTATCACCAGAGGGAAACAGTCGGAGGCCAGGAGGAGGAATGACGGGGGAGAAAGTTGCCGAATATAGTTATACGCGAGTTATTGAATGATGGTGTGACAGTTCCGATGGAAGTGAGTTCTGAAGCAGAGATGGGTGTGAGATGTGGTGTGGCGGATGTGAGCACAGGAGATGATATACTGCGTGGTGGAGCGAGTGCGAAGTATAGGGAGGACCGATAAGAAATGGTAGCCGAAGCTAATGCTGGGGAATATGGACCACGGGCCGTGAATCGGGAAGGCCAACCATGAACAGCGAAAAAAAAAACAACCCCCCACTGGAGACGATTAGGTTTCTAGAAATGCCACATTTTTGCCGGAGAAATTCCCTCCCTTGGACCAGTGGGTGTTTCCATGATCAGCGATACAATGGCCCGATTGTCCTACATGTGCCGCGGAATTGAACCCCACATTAGTCGGCGAATTCCTTTTCTCGCTTTCACTGATTCGTTCGCCACACGCTTCACTACTAATCAACAGCTTTTCCCCGGGCTATATCTCCACCGCATTTGCCCCGCGCAGAAAATCCCAGTTTTCTAGTGTTTCTCCCCCCGTACGCCCTCCCCGGTATCCCTCCACCCTACGCGGTTATCGATGACTGGCTACACCTACAAACTTGACACCGATTCGGTTCTGATCGACATCGACAATGTCGCCACCGCTTTCCACTACATCTGGTTGCGAGACAACTGCCACTGCGACCAGTGCTACTTTGACACCACCAAGCAGAGACTTCTCAACTCCGCGACTATCGACGAGAACATCCGGCCGGCGGAATGCTCCTTGTCCGATTCTGCCTTGACCGTGGTGTGGAGCCAGAACGACCACCACTCCACCTACACATTGGCCTGGTTGCGGTTGCACGCGTACAACCCACCGGTTGTGCCCCGTGACCTCAAAATCGCCGGCGAAAAGGACGTTTTGGCCCGGCAATACTGGAAAACCGCCGACATCACCGACAACATGCCCACGGTGGACTTCAACGCCATCATGGCGTCCAGCGACGAAACTGACGGTGAAAGTGCCATCAAAGACTGGTGCTTGAAGATTTGGAAGCACGGCTTCACCCTTATCGACAACGTGCCGGTGACACCTGAGGACACAGAAGCACTCTGCGAAAAGCTCATGTACATCCGCCCCACCCACTACGGCGGGTTCTGGGACTTCACCTCCGACTTGGGCAAGAAGGACACTGCCTACACCAACTTCGACATCTCGGCCCACACCGACGGCACCTACTGGTCTGATACTCCGGGATTGCAGTTGTTCCACCTTTTGTACCACGATGGAACCGGAGGCACCACTTCGCTCGTGGATGCGTTCCAGTGTGCGGCGCAATTGAAGAAATCCGATCCCGCCAGCTTTGAGCTACTTTCCCGTGTTCCGATCCCAGCCCATTCCGCTGGCGAAGATAAGGTGTGTATTCAGCCGGACATGGCCCAGCCTGTGTTCAAGCTAGACTTGGAGGGCAAGTTGATCCAAGTGCGGTGGAACCAGAGTGACCGTTCATGCATGGACTCGTGGCCCGATCCAGCTGAGGTTCCCAAGTTCTACAAGGCGTTGCGCAGCTGGTACAAGATCATCAGCTCGCCGGAAAACGAGGTGTTCTACCAGTTGAAGCCGGGTCAGTGTTTGATTTTCGACAACTGGAGATGCTTCCACTCGAGAACTGAGTTCACGGGGAAGCGAAGACTCTGCGGGGCGTACATCAATCGGGACGACTTTCTGTCGCGGTTGAAGTTGTTGAACTTGGGTCGCCAGAGTGTATTGGACCTGATCTAGGTAGTATGAAAAACGTTTATGTGTTTGAGTGACTGTAGTGTGGTGTTCAAGGTGATTTCCCCGACGTTGGACCGTAGAATGAAGGGTCTTCACTACAAAATCGACCTGGACGAGAGCGACCATGATTTGGAGTTCCCGGTGACGTGGGTGCAGCTTTTGAAATTAGAGATTTTACCTTCGTACGATCCAGAAACAATAGAGGAGGCGTAATGAGTGCCGTGGGCCTCGTTCCGGTCGTTGGTGTTCTCGAACCGTGATCGACAAGAATCAGCTTGTCTCATTCAGTCCGTCATTGTAGTCACGGGAGTTATTCTGTGCTGCTTGCGTTCAAGTCTCGCCACAACAATATTCTCTACAACCATCACTTAGCAGAACTTCTATTATATCACTCGTATAGATCAGTGGAAGATTGGAATCTCATCCCAGTCCCATGGGTCGTTGAAACGCAAACCAACGTCCAACTTGGCAATGTTCTCCAACTCAGAGTCAGTGAGCTCGAAGTCGTTGACAGTCAAGTTTTGCACCAAGCGCTCGGTCTTGTTCGACTTTGGAATCACCGCAATTCCTCTTTGAGTGGCCCATCTCAACAACACTTGCGCGGGGGTTCTGTCGTGCTTCTTGGCAATAGAAACAACATCCTCGTGCCCAAACAACGCAGAGCATTGGCCGACCTTGGGGTGGTTCAACTCAACAAACGATTGAGGACCAAACGAAGAGTATGCAGTAATGGCAATGCCTTGGGCCTTGACCCACTTGACGAAAGTGGATTGTTGCAAGTATGGGTGGTGCTCAATTTGCAATACAGCAGGCTTGATGGTAGCGCCTCTGAGCAAGTCAAGAAGCAAACCACCGTTGAAGTTGGACACACCAATCGACTTGATCTTACCCTTTTGCACCAACTTCTCCAACGCCTTCCACGTGTCGAGAAGGGGAACGTTTTCGTAGTGGAAGTTGTTGCCGTCACCACAGTAGAAGCCTGGAGGGTACTTCTCCTCGAAAGGAACGAACTTGAACGCAATCGGGAAGTGGATCAAGAACAAGTCAAGGTACTCGAGGTTCAAGTCGCTCAACGTCTTGTCCAACGCCTTCTCCACGTTGTCGGGGTGGTGGAAGTTGTTCCAGAGCTTGGAAACGACAAACAACTCGTCACGCGACGCCAAGCCATCGGCAATGGCTCTGTTGATACCTTCGCCAACCTCCTTTTCGTTGCCGTAGTCCTCGGCTCCGTCAAACAATCTGTAGCCCACCTTAACCGCATTGTAGATTTGGTCTGCGCAGGTGGCCTTGTCGACTTTCCAGCAGCCGAAGCCAACCTGAGGCATTTCGTAGCCTGAGTTCAATTTGATAGTAGCCATGATGTGATTTTCTGAGTTGGCTGGCGAAAGGGGGAGGAAGGGTGTCTTTATATACCGTGAAGAACTGTGGAGGTGGGGCAACTGCGGCCTGTGTACAGGAGGACCATACAAGTTGCGCAACTGGTTGGGTTAATGCTGCGACTTGACATCATTGGGTCAGGGTTTGGGTTGGTGGAAATTTCATGGAGCGCAATGGCAATTCTTTGAGAAAGAAGGGTCATTCGGTGTTTCCTTCCCTCGAATCGACCCCCAGGAACCTTGCCGTCGATTTGGTTCAGATTTGGGCGAATTTCCCCCTGGAGCTTCTCCGCAAAACCGTCATGCTCAGCATTGCCGAAAGAGGTGTTCCCAATGGGGTAATGCTGAGCAGTGGGGGACATAAACGGCCGAGCGCTACAAGATTCTAATGGCGGGGCACCTTCGACCGAACCCCGGATCTGGACTTCCTCAGATCTGTTCGGATGAGAGCCAGTTTTGAAATTGCCAACCGAAACGTGGAGTGTGGCACAGCTCTATTTTACCTTTCAATGCCTCGTGCGTTATGATATCTCAAACTCACTACTACCCCTGCTTGTGACCAGAGCTATAACCAGTTGCCGTTGATTGTGTACCTGCTCTATTTTCTACCGTTGTAGACTTTTTTTTCTTCTTTTTTTTTGTTACCCCACTTCCGACCTTAAAAGCTGGGCGTATATAGCTCGCTCTATTACCACTTTTCCTCTCATGAGGGTATGTGCGAGCGGAGAGGTACGGGTGCACGATACCCCGGCATGTTCCCGTTTCAGTAGTAATGTAAACAGTGCCATGGGTTCACGATAAACATGTTCCCAGACAAAACCGTAAACACCTACGACTATCATTATGTCGATTCCATTGATTTTGAAAGTACGGCTGGGAGAGAAAGCCGCATTTGATTGCCAGTCCTCTACGGTGATCTCATTCCAGGAAAAACAGTACAAATTCTCTGCCATCTACCAAAATGATATTCCGGAGCCTTCGGTTGATAAGCTTACATCCTCATCCTGTGCGTTGGTTTTGATAGGCCCCACTGGAAGTGGGAAAACCACCACATTGAAGTCAATTCTTCGCCGCAAACTCGACTTGCTGAAAGATAACTGCTTCACCGTTTGTGAAGTGAAGGAAAACAGACAGCTTATAGATTTGCTTGATAATGGCGCCACGAAAAAGTATCTCGCGTCGATTCCTTTGGAAAAACAACTCAAGAGGCACAAACTCACCGCCGGGGCAATTAAAAAGGTGTTTGATGTTAGACAAACTGGTTCCACCGAATCCAACTCCGAATCCAGCAGATCGTGTCTCATTGTGAACGTACACGAGAAAGCACATACCACCACCATAGTGGATATGATGGGCAACGAAAAGTTCTCTCAAGCTGGTTCGATGTCTAATGCGTTTGCCAACACAAATGTTTCGTCAATCACTCAACTTCTCTTGTCCAAGACAACCAAGACCAGATCTTCCAACTTGGTGACCAACTTGATTTTCAACAGATCCTCTGTCACAAAAGTGAAATTTATACTACACTTGCATCAATCGGGGTCGCCAGAGTTGATTAAATCGTCATTGTACAACATTGTTGATGTGATCAAAAACTTCCGGATCGCTGACTCCTGCCCGTCCACCGGAGAAACGTTGAAATCCCGCAATGTACCAAACTATGCAAGACCAACCGCTGCCTCAGCTAGTCCTCGGAAGAAGATTGCGTTCAAAGTCGTCAAACCGGTTCGAAACGGAGCAAGTCCAACTCAATCCAGAACGAACAAAGGTTCTACCGGAACTCGAGGGTTTGCTAGTCCATTGAAACTTAACACCAAGGGAGGACCAAGGACACGGCCTCCACAGCCCAGAATTACTAACAAAGTTACTCAATCTTTATACGAAGAGCAAATTAAGCGGTTGAAAGAGAGCAATGAAGTGTTTGAAGCCACAACACAGCAATACAAGCAAGAGTTGGAGGATTTCCGTCATGAATATATCAGTAAAGTATCCGAATTCAAACTGCACACGTTGTCGCTCAAATCCGACGGGTTGAATCCGTTGAAGAAGCACTTGTTGTCGATAAAAGAAAATTTTGACCAGTTGGTCTGCGCTCACTCGTCCTTGAAGAATGAGCTTAAGGAACACCAGGAGTCGCTTACCTCTGCCCAATTGTTGGCCAAGGAAAAAGACCAAGAGAGTAACGAGAGACAATCGCAACTCTTGAAGTTAAAGGACGCTTTTGCCGAATTGCAAAATCAACATTCAGTGGACTTGAAATCTTTTTCGGGCGAATTGCAAAAGAACACGGACCTTGTTTTGGAACTCCGACAGAGTTTTAAGGAAAAATCAAATGAGCTACAAAGACTCAATGCCCTGTTTTCTCACACCACGCAATTGCTTCAAGAAACGCAGACAGCATTGGATGAAAAGTCACAAATTATGATGGTGTTAGAGAGCGACTTACAGCACAAGGAAACTATGTTGTCTGAGTCCAGCGCATCCAATGACATCAAGGAAAAAACCATAGAAAGCATGAGAATAGAAGGTGCCACTTTGAGACAGGAAAAGGAAAGCATGATGGAGAGATTATCGGCCGTTGAGGGAGATCTTCGTGATTACCAGAGAATGGTCTGCGAGAAAGAAAGAGATATCGACACCGAAATAACTAAGGCACGAGTTGCCGAAAAATTGTTATCCGAAGCCCGTAAATCAGAACGTGCGTCCAACGAGAAGATCAACCAACTTTCTCGTACCGTGGAAGAGATGAGCTGCGAGAAAGAAGAGTTTTCCAGAAAGCACAACGAGCTTGTATCTTATAATAAGTACATTGTGGAAAAGTACACCGGTGTTTTGCAAGACAGCGAGAAGAGGAAGCAAGAGCTCGACGAAGCACGGAATGAATTATCCCGAACCGTGAAAGCAATGGAGGATTTCAAAGTTCAATTGGCTAATAAGACCGAAGAGCTCGAAAAGGTTCAACAGTTCAGAGAATGGACCACTCTTGATACCCCCGAAACCGACGTTCGGGAACAAATGGAACAAATGGAATCACGTCATAGCCAGGCGATGGCGGAGATCCAAAGAGAGAACGAAGAGTTGAGACAATGCTTGATGCAAGCGCAGGGATCGCCAAGGAAATCATTCAACCCTGCCGAGATTTTCGACGACTCCACCCGCAAAGACTTCTTGAAGCTGATCAAGAAGAACATGAAGAATACTTCTCCAAGCAAGGCAAATGTTTTGAAGGAGTCTAACGCGGTGTTGAGCGATAAGAAGAAGATTAAGAGGCGAGCCTCAAGTTACCATACGGCGATCAAAAGTCCCAAGCTACTGACCAAGGCTTGATTTAATTCCTACTGTTATTAATTAGTAATATTCCTTTAATTCTACAACGATATAAGATGACTTGTGAGTTTTGTTTAGAAGATGGTGCAGGGAAGTTCGTTCGAGGTTGGTGATTCAAGATTCTGAACCGAAACCATTGGTTCAACCATTGATTCAACCATTGATTCAACCATTGATTCAACCATTGATTCAACCATTGATTCAACCATTGATTCAACCATTGATTCAACCATTGATTCAACCATTGATTCAACCATTGATTCAACCATTGATTCAACCATTGATTCAACCATTGATTCAACCATTGATTCAACCACTAATTGAACCACTAATTCAACCACTAATTCAACCACTGATTCAACCACTAGTTGAACCACTGATTCAACCACTAATTCAACCACTAATTCAACCACTAATTCAACCACTAATTCAACCATTAATGCAAACATTTATTCATCGATTAAACCATCCAGTCACTGATCCTTCTCTGTCAGCTGTTACACCATTTGCTCTGTATTGTACCTTTTATTCGCTACGTAACGCTAAACTGTCCGTCTGTCACTATAATAACGAACCACAGGTCCCATTCCAGTGACGTCGACGGTCTTTTCAAACCAACTCAACATCAAGGCACCCTGCTTGGCTCCATAGGAGGTGGTCATGATCTTGTAAATGTACTTCACCAACGTGTCCTGCTCGTCGGAAGTCAACTGACCCACAAACTTGGAAAACTCGCCAATGTTGTGGTTGTTTTTGATGGAAGCAAGAACCTCGAAGACGGTTTCCGCATGTAAATTCTTGGTTGCCACATCTGCCACATAGGGAGGAGTAGCCAACGCTGCTTGTAAAGCGGGTAAGAATTGGCCCTTGGACAAGGTTTGTCTAATCAGTTGAGCGAGGGCGGATATTTCCTCGTGGGAAGTAGGAGGCAAATCCGGAACCAAGTCTTCCTTGGATAAATGGTTTTCCGGTTCCAATGCGTCGATGTCAATTCTTCTCCAGTCCTCCATGTTGTTGATTGAGATTGAAGATTGAGATTGTAGATTGAGGTTTTAGGAGGCTCATGCGGGTGTGCGAAGCACATATAAACCAAGATGAGGCCCAGAAGATGGCGAGGCGAAATTGGAACTATAGTGGAATAAATTACACCTGGCGTGAAGCCCCTTGAATTCCTCTGTATCCCCTTGAATTCCTTTGCCCGATTCCTTTTGAAATACTTGAAATTTCCCGAACTCCATGTAGCCACCCCATGTCCTCCATGTACTAGACTCATCTAGTTGGGCTCATTACCCAACCTACTGAATCCCCAACCCCATTTTCACATCTAGCACCTACACTGTAGTGATCCATAATTTGTATTGCCGTACACTCATTTTCTAGCCTTTTTCCTGTCAACCACCTCGTCCTCGAGCTGATCGTCAAAGTCTCCAACATACCCATCAATAAATGCCAACACCTCGTCTTTCAACTTGAGCGAGTCGACAACAAACACAACAAGCCCGTCACTGCCAACCTCATACTTGATGTGGCCCTCGTTGGGGTACGAAACCTTCTCGTCCAACGCATCAAAAAACTTGTCAACCTCATCAAATGTCTGGATGGTGTCGAGCATTCTTTCTTCCATATCACCCTCGGGCACATCGGGCGAGTTGACCACCACAACGGCTCTTAAGGGGTTTTCCAACCCTTCGTGGCCCTCGGGCCTTGGGGGAATTTCAATTTCCTCTGACATGACGGATGAAAACAAAAGTGGTCCCTGCACACATAGAGAAGAGCATCTGGCGATTGAGGTGCGCGCACTGGCAGAGTATTGGACTATGGATGGATAATGCCTACGGAATGATTGCAACTGGGGTTTCATGAGTTCGTTTTGGTTTTTGCAGGGTTGTTCTTGCAGAGTTGTTTTTGCAGAGTTGTTTTTGCGGGGTTGTTTTTGCGGGGTTGTTTTTGCGGGGTTGTTTTTGCGGGGTTGTTTTTGTAGGGCTGTTTTTGTCCCAATAGGGTTCTCGGTGGATTAGTTGTAGTGGGTTTGCATTTTCTAACCAAAGTGTCCTGTCTCAGTCTATTGGCAGACAATGCCATCTAATGGACGCCCGAGTTTCATAAGTTTGCAGATCAATGCATGCCCTGAAAAGGGTCAACATAAATTCTGAGTGTCTTAAACCGAGATAGATCTGCCACAGAGAACGCACACAGGCGATCTTGAGAGCAACGAACTCAGACAAACAGACAGACAACATACAGACCCCATCCGTTCCACAGTACCACCTACACCCACACCCTCCATAAGCAATACAATACATTAAATGGACAAAAACCCGAGCTCATCAGAAAGCCAGTCCGCGAGCATGATTAGGGCAAAACGAATGGACGGGACACACGTCCCGAGGCCACCCCCACAGGAAGGAACCCGAGCGCTACAAAATGGAGCACTTTTTCGCCCGACGCACCTTCCGTGGTCTGGTCAACGCTCCAACCACACCGTGGGCCTTGGCAGGCGCCGAGGCAGGCGCACTGACCTCGTCCGCCGCCACGGGGGGATTCAACACCGTCTTCACCGCATAGGTAAATAGCTCCTGGATGCCCTGTTGCGTCGCCGCGGAACACTCCACGTAATCCACCGCACCCAAGTCGCGGGCCAACTTCTTACCCTGCTGCTCGGTGATTGGAGCAAGGCGCTTGGCCTGCAAGTCGTCCAACACATGCAAATCCTCGCGCAAGTCTGTTTTGGTGCCCACAAGCAAGAACAAAATGTCCTTGGCCGAGTGGTGCAAGATCTCCGGCACCCACTTGGTCTTGGCGTTGTAGAACGAGTCGGGGTTGACCACCGAGTAGCAGCACAAGAAAATCTCGGTCTGGGGGTACGACAACGGGCGGAGACGGTCGTATTCCGCCTGGCCCGCAGTGTCCCAGAGCCCGAGTTTGATCGGTTCTCCGTCCACCATCACCGACGCCGAGTAGTTGTCGAAAACGGTGGGAATGTAGTCGTTGGGAAAGGTGTTGGTGGTGTATGAGATCAAAAGGCAAGTTTTGCCCACGCCGCCATCGCCGACCACTACCGCTTTGATGCTTCTCATGAGGAGGTGTAGTTCGAAAAAAACAAGAAAAAGGTGCGACTGTAGGTGGAAAAACGGTTCTGAGATTTGGTGAGGGTGAGTTGCTCCGAGGTCAGAGAAAAACGGCAAAAGGGGAAATACCACGGAATTTTACGCAAGTGGGGGCGGTATAGGTGATGGGATGGGCGATGGAACGGTGGAATAGGGATGGATGGCGTCTATGGGGGTTATGGAACTACTGTCATATAATACTGTGCCCTGCGAAATCACCACTGTAGTAAAGGTGAGATGGCATACGGGTGAGATTATTCGGCCACCACTCCCATTATGTGGTTCTCCAACGGGCGAATTACGACGGTGGCTTGAACCAGATGCAATTTTTTCACCTTGTGATATGGGTTGATTTTGGTTGACGAGCGAGATGCAAAACGGATTCGCACTCATAACCATGTATTGTGTTTGTCGGTTTAGCGTTACTGCTTGGCTTATGATGGATTATTCGCCGGGTTATGATCCACAGACAATCCACCTAGGGTTATGCCTGCCATATTACCAGATGGTTTATTAATAGCAAGTTGTACCGGGAAGGAGCTGGAGGGAAATCGTGGGACCATCACTTAGGAGGAAACGGTAACAAGCTGTGAGCGTGCTTGGAGAAAGATATAACAGAGCACATCTCACTAGAAACATAACAGGACTTACGACTCATATTCTCGAAAACGCCAAAACCCCGTTCTAAACCCCGTTCTAAAGCCCGTTCTAAAGCCCGTTCTAAAGCCCGTTCTAAAGCCCGTTCTACAGCCCGTTCTACAGCCAGCACTAAACGCCGTTCAAAACTACAGCCTTCCACAGACCAAAACTCCGCAGCAAGCCCACTCTCAAATTGTCATTACCCGCCATCTCCTCCTCCACCACACCCGTACACCAGAAGATAACACCCGCACCCGTACCTCCCCAGCCGTCCACTCCCCGCCACATAATCGCGATACCGTCCATAAAAAATCGCCCACCACCATGGCTTATAAAGATCTTGTCCCCGTGGGCTCTGCCCTCATCATCTCTGCCACCTCTTTTGCGCTTGGTGTTGCATACAGCAACTTGCCTTATGACTACTACACCTTGTGGGCATTTGAACCCGCCGGAATCGAAAGATCGGTGGCTCACTATACGGCGTGGGCTAATTCCCCAATGAGAGTGCACCACATCTTGCACGTGGTGATTGCGTTTGGATTGACTGGTAGTTTCATCAAGTTGTTCAAGCCTGACCCCGAAACCAAGTACTTTGAGTACGGATCCTTGGGGTTGATGATGTTGGCGGTGGTGATCTACTTGACCAACTTGCGCATTGGTATCAACAGTGCGTTGACGGGCGAATGGGGAGAGGTTGATGCCACCACTGGTATCAATGTGGTTGCGGCGTCGCAGTTCATGTTGGTGATGGCGTTGTTTGGTGTTTTGATTTTGCAGGGCGGCTTGTACTATGCTGAATGGTACGAGAAGAAGATCCAGGCGGAGTTTATTGCGGAGGAGCTTGCCGCGGAGGCGGCGAAGGCCAATGCTGCGGAAAAGGGGGAGAAGCAGGAGGCTGTGACCACTGGAGTGAAGACCAGGTCGAAGACCAAGGCGAAGAAGAGAGCGTGAGCTGTTTATAGTAATATACTGACTTTGACGTTGATGTAGAAGCAGTTGTTGGTTATAGTTTGGTTGTCTGCGGATATGTTATTTTTGGACGAGTAGGGATGTGTGAGTTTGCGTAGGTCGGTCCAGCTGTCTTTTTGTCCAGCCATATTTGGGGTCAAGTTTTAGCCGTCTTGCACAGTTCATTATTCTCAATTATATGGCACTCTTCAATAACCTAGTGTTGATGATACGCATTGTAACCTGAATTCTCTCACAAGTGCATTTACAGTTACAGGCTCTGGAGTAACATTCGCGTTCATGGACAAGCTGGGGCATTCGCATCGGCTTCTGTCCCGTTTCGAAGATACACCGAATCCGCGGAACCCCAACCACCGTAGTATAAGAATCAAAACCAAACCAATTGCACCCAAACAAAACCACATCAACCCAAAAAGCAATTTCCCCCAAACAACCCAACCTGCCCGACCCACAGTAACCCCGACCTCTAGGCCCCCCGAGCTTTCCCATCCACCTCGTATCAAGGAGTGCGTACAACCGCACCTGCACCAACCAATTAGAGAAATGGCAATAGAAAAAAACCACCTACTCACCTAACCTTCAAACATGGGTGTTGCCGATCAAGTCTGGGGCGAGTACCCCGTCTACTATAAGCAGCCAATCAGAGTATGTCCGTTTCCGTGAATGTCCCCAACTCCTACTAACCAGCCAGTGGTTCCGCTACCATGCCCACACCAAACCCCACTTTGTGTTCTCTGTGGTGATGGGGTTGGCGGCTCCGGTGTTTTTGCTTGCTACTCCATTGAGAGAGAAGTACATCTATGCCAGCCACACACCTATTCCTCACGTGTACCCCTTGCCAACGAGAGAGAGAGACGCCACTTTGGCGGGTTACGATGACGAGTAAACTATTTATAATAAACGCACTGAAAGATTACTGTAGCAAGCGGGGGAGCATGTCACTAGCATTAAGGTGGATGGCTATTTGACGTTTGGTTTTGACGTTTGGTTTCGACGTTTGGTTTCGACGTTTGGTTTTGACGTTTGGTTTTGACCTTTGGCTTTGACGTTTGGGCAATGGAGATAGTCGCGGTCGCATTTGGGTCGCGGTCGCATTTGGGTCGCATGGTCATTTGGGCCGCATTCCAGTCGCAGTCGCAGACTCTCTAATCCAAGCAATCTCCAATCTTCCCCGTCGATCCCCATCAGAAATCACAGTACCAAACATCTCACCAACATGCCACTTCCATCAGCCAACAAAAACCCACCCACCCAAGCGCTCCACCTGTGGACTCCAACTTGCCTCCGGTTCGCGATGTAGGTCGTGCGCGCGCCGCCTACGGCTTAAAAAAAAAACTCCACCACAACTCTCCACCGTCAAATGTTCAGAACAGGAATCTGGAGCGGCGCCACCGCCCGAGCTCTCGGAGTGGCCAGACCGCTTGTGGTCCCCCAACAGTACACCCGACTTTTTTCCGCGTCGTCGAACCGATCCGCGTCGTTGTTTGGCGAGGTCACCGAAGGAAATGCGCCCGAAGTGGAATCTGCCCCCGTGGCGGCAGCACAGGGCGAGGTGTTCCCGGAGTCCGACACCAAGTTGCAGCAGCACTACGCCGAAGAGGCCCAGAAGACCCGTGACGTCAGCGAAAAGTACGTGAGTCCGCTCAAAAAACGGCTTTTCGAGTTGAACGTGGCCCAGCACGGCTTCTTCAAGAACAACCACGTGGTGGTGGACCGCGACAGCGGCAAGCAGTACAAGGTGTCGTTGACGGCCGAGGAAATCGATCTCTTGGAACCCACCATCTTCTTGCAGTCTTACCGCATCAAGTCGTCCACCAAGAAGGCCACGCTCGTGAACCGGTTTGTGCGGGGCTACAGCGTGAAGAACGCAGTCAACCAGTTGCATTTCAACCCGAAGAAGATGGCCACGGAGTTGGAGAAGTTGTTGAAGCGCGGGTTGGAGCAGGCGCGGGCCAGCGGCATCGACGAGGACGGGCTCTATATCCAAGCGTTGTGGACCGGCTCCGACGGCGGGTATGTGAAGCGGGCCGACGTCAAGGGCCGTGGACGCACCGGTATTCTCGAGCACCCTTACATCCACGTGAAGGCGATCTTGAAGACGGAGCAAACCACCGCTCGGTTGGCATGGGAAAAGGAGCAGGCGCGCCAGGCGGCGAAGCCTCGGCTGTACTTGAACAACGAGCCGTTGAACTTCAAGGTGAGAGCGTTCTACAAGTGGTAGGGCCAGACGTGGCTGCGGAGGAGCCGGTAGTGAATGTACATAGAATACAACAGCATGAGTGAGGGGTGTTGGAGAGTTAGGGTGACGTATGGGTGATCGGCACTCCACTTCAACGAGTGTGGTCGATTGCAACGAGTCTATGGTGAGGCGGTGATGGAGTGAGTGCTGCAGAGCATTACAAGATGGATTATCGTGCTGATAGACTGAAAACGTCCACAGTGCCCGAGTTCGATAAAGAGCGACATGGGGTATATGGAAAGGCCACCATTGATGAAATAGAGTAGTGCGAATAGATGGCGTGGGGGATGAGTATAGAAGGAATTGTAGAAGGAATTGTAGAAGGAATTGTAGAAGGAATTGTAGAAGGAATTATAAAAAGAATTGTAGAAGGAATTGTAGAAAGAATACAGTAGGAGTGTGACTGTTTGTGTCAGAGTTATAGAACGAGTGTCATATGGTATAGTACGAGGGTACGAAGTATGAGTTAAGCATATTAGATATGTATATCAGATGAGTATATTAGATGAGTATTCACTACAGAACACTACTCGGAGTTACTCACTGTACAAATTGTACCCACATGTCAAAGACCTGAGAGACAGTCAAAATACGAACAATAGCAGTTACGACGGAATAGATCTTTAGCAGCAATATAATTTGTAATTTGCAAACGTTGTGGTCACGACAAAATATACGACGGTGTAGTCACGTAAGTTCTGAGGGGACAGCGAGAGACCGCCTTCCATCGCCACAAGATCACACCGAGTCACTGGGAGCTACAATTCCTTCCCCTCACTCTTGAAAGCAACCATCATACCAATCGTTAGCCTGTTCCGAGTAACCGATAAAGCTCGGCAAGAAACAATAAGATGCCCTGTACAATGAAGCATGGTGGGTCATGCAGAAAGTAGTTTGAGGCGAGAAGTATTAAGAAAGAAATACTGAGAGAAATACGAGAGAAATGCAGACAGAAAAGAGAAACAAAAGAGAATGAAATGGAGGGAACAGAGACACAACTACAAAAATACGAGACACAGAGGGACGGAGCGAAAAAACGAGAGGCACGAGAGACAGGGACAGAAGCGAAACAATTAGTGGAACCAAACGCAGAACATGCAGGTTCGAATTGACACGGACAAGATTCATGAGTGCCACAGAAATGAACCGATAAAACACGCACCAATCACCCACGCGAAACCCGAAACAACAGAGAGACATTGGCGACATTGGCGACATTAGCCACAGAAAAAACCCAAGCGACATGACAGCAGCAGGTGCCGGCGACACCTACATGGTGACATGCCGCACCCACAGGAGCGCGACACTTGCAGCCGACACTCATGTCCCAGAAGCGACACCAAAGCCCACTACAAAACAAAACCCCACCAACAGCCCACAAGCACTACCAACCCACAATCCACAAACTCCACCAACATCCCACAATTACCTACTGCCAACCATCCCCGCTAGCGGCACACCCCCTTCACACGCAAACCCTCCAAAATGTCGGCAGGGCGACATTCCCCCCCGACCGCAAATGTCGCCCCGGCTAGACTCCGCAGTGGTGCCATGCGACACCCACGGCAGCGGGTTGCAGGCAAATGTCGTACGCCAGGCCCCCACCTCCTGGTCCTTTGCGGCCCAACCTGCGGAACAAAACGGCACTGGCCCCATACTTAAGCCGCGCCCGCCGCCACCTTTTTTTCCCGCACCTTTTCGCTTTTTCTGTTCTCGCTCTTTTTCTGTCTGGTATCTTCTGTCTGGTGTCCCGCGCTACATCAAGACGGGAATTGCGTAACTTTCCGCACTACACTAAAGACGAACCGGCTCACGACAAAATTCGCCCCAGAGAATCCCCACCGGAAAAACCACCCGCTATCTCTATTCCCACGGACACGTGCTGGAACTGCTTTTGCTGCTTGTGTCTTTTCCCGCTCGTTTGCAACTACCTCGCCGTTTCCGGGTGGCTGCAATTTCGTTACCCCTGAACCTTGGATCCCCGCCTCTTATCACCATGGGGTTGAAGAACACGGACTTTTTCGAAAACAAGTCGTATGATGGCGACACAAACATCATCGTGTGTAATGAATGCCTGACCCACTTATGTCTCTCGTCGCTTGTGCTCCTGGACAAGTTTTGCAGCCAACTGGGCGATGCCTACCTCGTGGACCGGCTTATCAATGTGACGCCGGATGGCGAGGACCGCAAGACCCCGATGCGCACAGGGGTGTACCTCATCAACAAAATCCGCTGCGTTCAGTGTGCCACCACGCTCGGATGGATCTACAAGAAGCTGTTCTCGTACTCTGAGTTGTACAAGGAGGGCAAGTACGTGATTGAGCGCGCGTACATCCACGAGATCCCCAACCTTAGCACTGAGGCGTTGGTGCTGCAGGCACGACACCTGCGGCGGCGCCGGCTGTCGACGATGTCGAATGTTTCCGCCAGTTCGGACGAGGAGTCGTTGCACGGCAAGGCGCAGTTTATGCGCATGGCGCGCGACCCGCTCGACCCGGTGTTGCGCCTGGCGTTGGTGGGGGCGCGAGATGACGACGACGTGTTTGTCGACACGTAGCGCCACGCGGCAGACGTGAGACGCTGACGGCGGGACTATTGGCCCGGCCACTCCGTGTCTGTCTGTGTCTGCGGTACTCGCCACCCCCAAATCACATTCGCGCTCCGCTACTGGCTCTTCCTTTTCCTGTCAATTCTTCCCTGTCACTAACTCTCCAACTCTTTTCTCTCGCGCTGGCGCCTGGTACGTAACAACGAGTTTCCGTTTATTCATGCAGTAATGCCTATGCTACTTTGGCCCTCTTGACCCCTCTGCCTCCAGTCTCTCCGCCCCGCTTCTTCTTCGCCGTCAACCTCGTGTACACAAGACAGTATGCTGACGGGTCGCTCAACGCACTCCGCTCATCAATCTTGTTGATGTACTCGTCGTCGTACGTGGCCCATGTGCCGTCCGGCTGAAGACAGTGGGCAATGTAATGCCCCGACAGAATCAGCCGGCCTTCATGCACAATGACCGCCATGAGCTGGTACTGGCACTCCTCTCCCTCGGTGGTATACGGCGTCAAGTCAATGAACTTGCGGTACAAGATCGGCTGCTTCACCTTCGACAGCGAGTTCCCGTTGAATTTGAAACGCTTCATGTGCACCAAAAGCGTCTGCGGGCTTTCAGCCACAGTGGACTTCTTGGTGGCCACCGTCCGCTCCTTGCACTTGTCGCAGAAATATCCCGATGCATCATCACTCTTCTCCTTGCGGATGGTTTCGAGCGAAAAGAAGTCTGCGATGCTCTTGTCGATGGAGTAGCGGCCGGCCGGCACCTCCTCCGCCGACTTGCGCTTCTTGTTGAGCCCCACCGAGAGATCGTAGAACTCCTGCTGCGTCTTGCTCACGGTGTGGCACTCCTGGCACACCACCTCCTGGTCGAGCAACCCACCAAAAATGTCGTACAACACCAGCTGTTTCAACTTGGTCCCGGGAGGAGCCAGGTCCTCCTGGAGCCGTGCCATCAAGCTCATGAAGTACTCGTGCAGGTCCTCTTGCTGCCACTCGCTCATCATGCAGTTGATATCTTCCAACCGCTGTACAATCTTTTTTGGGTTCACGTACTTGCGGCTACCGCTGCCGCTCTTCCACATGCGCGACGAGAGCTCAGCAAGGGTATGGGTCACCGACCGCGGCTTCAACTGCGAGTGCTTGCCATCGTTGACCTCCTGGAGGTAGTGCTGCACCGCAGGAATGTGGAGCATGGCCTGGATGGCCAGGTTCATGTAGCAGGTGACACCGAAGTTCAAAAGACCCATGGGGCGGCTGTTGAGGTATGGCTTGGTCCAGCTTTTGGTGATGCGGTCGCTGTCGTTGGCCCCGGCTTCGTTGGGACCGTAGAACCCTGAAAGTACCTCGGGCGAAGGTGGTTTCTGGAGATCAGACGGTTTTGCGCCGTCTTCTGGAGATGTGGGCGGTGTTTTCTTTTCCGCAAGAAGATCTTGTTTGAGCTGCACCCGGTCCGCATCCACGTCGTTGTCCGTGGTGGCGATGTTTTCGTTGTGTTCACTTCCGCTGTCACTTCCATCGCTTCCGCCTTCACTTCCACTTTCACTTCCACTCTCACTTCCGCTCTCACTTCCGCTACGAGCGCTGTCTTCACGTGCAGAGTCAACGAGCCTGAATTCGGCATCACTTTCGTCGGATGAGAGCTCGGGTGGACCATCTTGCGGTTGCATGTGGTTGTGGTTGTCGTTATCTTCGTCATTTTCTTCATCGTCATTGTCTTCGGTGTCATTATCTTCGTCGTCCAGGCCGTCCTGCTCTTCGCCCTCGTCATTCTTCACCTCCACACCCTCGTCAGTTCTGTTGTCCGGGGTGCCACTGGAGCTGCGGAATCCATGAAACGAGGAATCAGTCTGGAATTCCGATGCAGATTCGTACTTGGAATCGTCATCTGATGAATCTGGTTCCAATGTCGCTGCCTTGGGCAATTTCTTCTTCTCTGCTTTGCTGATGTATTTCTTGCCCGTGTAGGCGGCGATGGCCTCAGCCATGGATTTGGGTCTTTTGACTTCGGTTTTGGCCACTTTCTGTTTCAACATGTTGGGGAGAGGCTTGGAGCTAGTCTTTTTACCAAGAACGATGTAGCCGGTGGTTTGATCGCCGTGGGTTTCTTTCTCCGGCTGTTTGGCTGAAACAAAAGTTAAAGGATTGCTGAGAATCCGGTCCACCAATGGGTTGGACATGGTACAATCAGGATCTAAGGACGTGCGAAAAGAAAAAAAAGGATGGAAATACGATAGCTGAGGGTTCTATGGCAAAGTTGGATCTAGGATGCGTGTCTCGGACGGCTTGTGGATCGGAAAACCAAAAAAAAAAAAAAAAAAAATAAAACAATCGATGCGATGGTCGTCCTGCAGCTACTATGTGGAAGGACGCGGCATGCCATAGTGCCTAACGAGGAACTGTGTAACAAACGCAGAGCCTCAACAGCAAAAGAAATAAAATTCCTATGAATGTGGGGGAGCGAAGCACCTAAACTTCATACATTAAGTGAAATAGGTAATGGTTGGAAATTTTGGTCTTCGGTGGACTCATAGACGGTACACCTAGTGTGTGAGTGCTGTTTCAGGCGATTTATCCCGAATTATTGCTATATACACCCTGACCGGAGCCAAGGTATTCCTAATTCATCTAATGATTTGTGATTGATATTGTCATTCAAATAAACAATTGTGTGCGACATACCTCGTTTGTTTGATTACTTAGCTTCATTTTCTAAATTCGACCATAGCCGGTTCAACCGTTACGCCTTTTCGTATTTCGCTATGGACAAGCTTCATCCAACCCTATAACCCCCCAAACACATTGCGCTGGATCCGGCTTGTGAGGAATTGCATGTATTCAGCATCCCCCACATTTTTGGCCACATCACGCTGCGCTCTAATTTCTGCCTGGGTGTGGATAAACTGGTTGCTGAAAGCACCTTCAGCATCACTAAGTGCCAACCGTTTTCGCAGAAGTCCCATGGGCACTCTGTTTCGGGATTCGGTCGACGATGCCCGGAATCCCCGTTTCTGGCCCGCTGCAGCACTAGCACGCCGTTCCGTTGGTGTTTCATTCCCACTGACCGCATGCCACACCGTATTGTATTTGCCAGTATCCAGCGAGCTGGTACTGAAATACCCATCAGAAGTCCCATTTTTCTCCATCTCTGTATCAGTCAGCCGTGTAGTTACCTCCTCTCTAAATTTGTGCATGGTATCTATGGCGCTGTTAGCATAATCGTTGCTATATGGGACTTCATCTTCGTCGTCATCGTCATCTTCATCTTCGTCGCAGTCCTCACCGTTTATGCGTGATTCTTCGTCCGTATCTAGCTCAGCCTGGAAAGAATGACTATCTGCGAGAAATTTGGAATCATCATCGGTAATGAGCTCTGAAGTGTCGTTGTTATCACTAGAAGTCTCGAGTCTTCGGGCAATGAGTTCCTCACAGAGTTCGTGCATTTGTTTCCATTCTTTGCTTTCGATGACGGCAAGTCCTTGGAATGGGGTATGGAGAATCTCTTGGATCTTGGCACCGAGTTGTCTTTGATAATCCTTCTGACCTTCGATAGAGATCAATAGCTTGGCCACCCATGACTTGTCTAGAACAAGATCAATGAAGGCCGCGTCGTAACATGCTTGATAAAACCAAATATCCAAGGGATAATAGTCTTTGGCATGTGTACCATAATCTTGCTTTTTGCTCTTGACCACATGCGGCATCGCCTTAGAAACAGGGTCCAGCTTATCAGTGGCAACGTACCCTGGCGGAAATGCCCGAAACGCTCCAATATCAACCTTCCTTTGGTTGACGGTCCGAATAGGATCAACAACAATCGCAAGGTATGGGTCTTGAAAATTCTGATTGAGACTTTGCGTTGCCACATCAATCCCACTGAGCCAGCACCCATATCCTGGGTGAGAGTGGTACCAGCCGACAATATGTTCTTCTCTTCCAACCTTTTTTAGGAGGTCCAAGTACTGGACCATGTATTCATACGCTTCATTTTGTGCATTGACTCTCGTTTCTGTACCCTCTACCGGTAGAGGATAGACATCGCATACAACAATAGAGGGCCCAACGATTTTCCCCGTTAACATGCCCATAACTTCTATGGACCCTCCTCTCTTGGCATGGACACTCATCTTTGTCAATGCTAAGGTAGAAATCATCGCATTTTGAAAGAACTTAGCAGAATTCTTCCACGGGCGGGAGGAAAGCTCTGCAGGGTCAGTTTTCACATCGTACAAAATGGTTGATGCGGAGCGCGACATAGGGGGTCTCTCTCGAGCATCTTTCATCTCAAGCGGAAGGGTTTCGGCACTGGAGTCTCTCGAAGCTCTCTTTAAAAGAGATTGCTGGAGTCCCAACATTGTGGTCAATGGTTCACGATGGCACTGGAACAAATGGTGGGTGTATTTGGAACACTTTGCATTGATACGCGATAATACTGTACACACAATAGAACTATCCACCTTCACACTCTGGGCACAAAATAGTACAAACCTGTTTGAGTGCTCCTCTTGGAAAATACTTTCCCGTCTGTAGGCATTTCGCCTCGATTTTGTTTCAGAAGGTAATCGCGGCTTGTTCCCCGTTGGGTGTTTGAGATTTTGCTCGCCTGGTAATCGCCTCCAAGATTATACTTTGTGCGCAAGGTGCTCTTCTTGCGCAAATTTATTGGCGGTGGAGCCAAAGCCACAGGCGACCGCGGGGATAAAATGACTTTTGTAGAATTTTTGCGGGCAAGTTCTTTGTACTGAACGTGAATTGTTTTGTCCATGAACATAGAATGATTATCCCGTTCAACCGCGCTTGCCGCGGCTTCTTCAGTGGTGTAAGTGACAAAGGCAAAGGAGGAACTGAGCCTATTGATGACTGACACTTCTTCGATCTCACCGTGGATAGAAAAGTGGTTTGTAATATCCCTCTCTGTGATAGCAGGACCAAGCAGGCCTATGTAAATCGATGTCCGATCAATGTTTGAACTGAAAGAATTGATGTCATCAATGTTTTGCGCCCACTCCACATGAAATTGCAGATTGTCCGACAAACTTGCAAATGCTCGGATAGCATCGTCTCTATATGAGAATTTCACGAACCAGCTAAGACTTGTACCGTTTTGTGGTACATGAATTACATCACCTTCCAAAGTACTACCAAAAAGAAGCTCGATTTCACCAAACTTAGCGACCGAAGTTTTCAAGTATTGCAAACGCATTGGCGGGGCTACCGAAACGAACAAAGTGCGGTTAACTTTTGCTGCTTCACACCGTAGTTTTCGACCTTCTAATTCAGTCCCATGACCTAATTCAATGGCTCTTTTACAATCATCGTCGTTAGAATACTGGGCAAAAGCATAAGGTCGGTTTGAAGGATCGCGGAGCACTTTCACAGACACTAATTCCCCGAAGTTGTTGAAAAGCTTTGTTACGGATCTGCAGAGCTCGTCGTCTGTCTTACTGGCACGAAGACTGGCAACAAAGACACACGCTGACGGCTTACCCTTTGCCTTTATTTGAGGCCTCTTCAGATCGGGATTGACATTTTCTTTATCGGTTTCGCTGGAGACGGGAGCGATGTTATCAACAGCGGGCAAATCTATAGTGGAAGCAGGGGTGATTGAGTTCTTTGAAGCCATGGTAAAAATTGCAAGATGTAATATTACTCGTAAGAAAAAATGATTCCAAACAAAAAAAAAAAAAATTTAAATAACCAAAAAGAGACGAAGAAAGAAGGAGATAAATCAGAAAAGAGAGGAATTGCGACATTTAAACACGCGCTGGTGGCTGCAAAAAAGAGACGGTGCGGGTTTTGCAACCACCCGATTACGAACCACAGGAAAAGGCACTCACGCCAGAAGAATGGTCAATAGCGGGGCTAAGCATGCGCCCAACAAATAGCGACCAAAGTATATGCGTGGTGCAGTGTTCTCCAAAATTGGGAGGGGAGAATTCAAGGACTTAAATGCAGATGCAGATTGGGGTGATGCTCCACCATTAAACAATGTGTAGTTTCCATAAGTGAAAGTTGTCAAAACTGCTGTCACAGACGCTGCTTTTGTAGAGACAATCAGAATGACAGTCAAAGAGGAAGAAGAGGTATCCAGGAGAGCCTCTTTGGTAGAGTAAGTAATCGTAGAAGAAGGAATGGCCGTCACACTTGTTCTTGTTGTCAGGCACAAAACTGTAGTACGATCGGTCATCACTTTGTCCACCGTGGTGTACTCAAGTGATTGTACTGAAGGTACAACCAGCAAGGTAGACGGTGTTGAGACTGGGATTGATACAGAAGTGGAAATGGATGCAGGAGTAGTCAGGGTTGAAGCTAAAACTTCAATCAGAGAAGTAACAGGAGAGAGTAAGGAGGTAGTTTCACCGGGTTGAGCCGAATTTTCCGTGGATGAAATCAACTCTGTCGATGAACTTACGGTTGCAGAAGTTGACAGCGGGGTCACCACATCAACATAAGTGAGTGTACCTTGAAGTGAAGAAGCGGTTGTAATCAGCAGACAATCGGTGCATTGGTAAAATTCGGTGTTGATCTAAAGTTAGTAAGAGCGGGGATATGTCAAAGGGGAAACATACCCGATCTGCACCGCTAAGAACCAACAAAAAGTAGTAAACAAGAGATTTATTGAAGAACATTTCAGAAATAGGTACAAGCAGATGTTATTGAAGGAATAGTAGGAGAAGCCAAATACTAATAATGGAGAAAAAGGTTAGAAAAACGAGAGAAAATAAGGAAGAAAAAAGAACAACAAAGAGACGAGAATAAATGAATTATAAATATACAACACAGGAAGAGACCCAGCAGCAAATGTGGCAAAATGCCTCCAAAAAGTCGTGGGTCTCTACCCCATGGCAATTAATGGCTGCAAAGCTCACTGGTGGTTTGGCAGTATATAAGAGTCGCAGGCGTCCCCACTTTTCGAGGGCAACGGAAAAATTCGGCAGTGAGAACTGCACACAGGTGACATCGGAACCACGGCTATATGCAAGCTATACTGAACCCCGGGGGTGCTGGTCCTGGCTGCAACCCCCCATCTGCAATAGTCCCACGAAAAGGCCAGCAGCCCTAACCGCACAATAACCGTAGAAAAAGCAGGCCCAGTACTTCGCAACCGGCTTACCGGATTATAATTCGCTGACGCCGTTCATTTCGAGCACAATCGCCGTTATATGTCAACGGACCTATCTGATATAAGGGAAGTGGTAGCCCATTTTGTGGTTATACCCGCGGGAGTCCCTCATGCAAAACCGGGCAACTGACGCAAAGACCGGGGGCCAAAAATGGGTCGAGCTGAATCCGTCTGATGAAGCAGGCGCGGGGCACGGCATTCCATCAGCACCGGAAACCCACTGATGCGAACCATGGAACAGAAATGGCGCGACAGCAAAAATGCCGACGTCATGTGAGTCTGTCACTGGTGCCCAGTCGAAGGCACCAGTGGTGGAATGCCTCTACCTGCAGGCTGGGGGACATCGTGGTTCTCCACTTCTCCTCAAAGCCGCGCTCGGTGCAGGCGTGAGGATTTCCTGGAGAGGCTTTTTTTTCCTTGCCTTACCCCATATTTTTTTTCGTGCGGGTCCATCTTGTGCTTTTTTCGTGGACCAACCCGACATTTTTTTCCCTCCTGTGGCGTTTCGACTCAGTCTTTCCTATTCAACAGTGGAATACTACCCTTTCCATCGACCCGTGCTCCCCGCCGCTTCCTGGACTCCACCCCCAAATCCAACCTATTCCGTATCGGTCGTCGCTTTTTTTCCCCGCTCGTCCAGCCCCTCGCTTCCTGCTGAAATGATGTCGACAAAGCAAGAACCGAGAAGGAAAGATCCCGCCACCAGGCCGTACAAGTGCCCCATGTGTGATAAGGCGTTCCACCGACTTGAGCACCAAACCCGCCACATCAGAACCCACACCGGCGAAAAACCGCACTTGTGCTCGTTCCCCGGGTGCAGCAAGCGGTTTTCGCGTCTGGACGAGCTCACCCGCCACTCCCGCATCCACACAAACCCTAATTCCAGGCGCAACAAGAACCTCTCCAAGTCGTCCATGGGGCCAGTTCTGCCAGTGGCGCCATTTTCTCCCGCCACAGGCCTGATCATGACCCCTGTGCCACCGGCGCCAGCTTCAGCACTCTACCCGGTGGGACCCATCCCTGCAACTGCTATTCCGATCCCCTTGGATGCTACTGCATCCGACATAATACAGGGCGAAAGCGGTACTAACTCATTGTCGTCCTCAGCGTCGTCCACCACTTCGTCCATTGACTCTGCCATGAAGAAGTCCTATGATTCCCGACTGGAACTGCCATCGGCGTCGGTTAAGACAGAGGAGGCGCCCCGCCCGTCTCTCCGTGGCCCGTCCCACTCTACAATGAACATAGATCTCTTAGCATCGGCCGCCACGGAGGAGTTGAAGGTGATGAAGAAAACGGGAGCGCCCCCGCGTCACCCCCACTCGGCCACCGAGTCGCAGATGAACTCCCGGTCGCTCCCTTCGCTCACCGACTACTTTAATCTGGGCAAAAATACTAAGCCGGGCATCATGTTTGACATGTCACTGAGCAACTTGCAATACTTGTCCAAGATGGCGGCGGCGTCAAGTAAGAGCCCCAGCGGGGTGTCATCGCCTAAAGTGTTCACCACCCTTCTGTCCCTCCAAAAGATGACCCCGCTCAACCCAGCGGCGGCGGCTGTACACCAGCCTACCCCATCCCGGGCTCATATAATCGAGGATAGCGATTTGGACTACGTCAACCAACGGTTGAAGAAAAGCAGACCTAACTCCCCCACCTCTCGCTTTACGCTACCGAACTCTCCTGTTCTAGGGCTATCCACCTCCACAACCCCTCTAATTTCCGCTAATTCGTCGTCGACAAACTTGACAGGATTTTTTATGACGCCAATGACAGCTGCTCCGCAGACAAATGTCGAGAAGGGCCACGCCCACTCACGGCAAGTGGCTAGAACGCCACCCCCTATTTCTGCTGTGTCAGAGGCTCGGTCTCCTGGATACGAGCTAGCTGAGCTGGTGACATCCACCAACTTGCCCCCATTACGCAGTTTGAAACTTGATTTGCCGCAAAACCTTTCTATGATGGAAGGTGCTCGGGCAAATAAGGTTGGAATGGCACAGGCACTGTTGTCTTTGGATAGCACGGAGAAGTCTGCATCGCTTCCCGTCGCTGATACGCAATTGAAAGACGAGTAACCGGTTGCCGTCGTGTAGGGCTATGTAGTATAGAGGATGTATATTAAATGTATTATAGGACATGAATTTCAGTCGGTAAAGAACACAGCGTTTGCGCAATAATATGATTATGCACTCGCTTGTTTGGTTTCTCTGGGCTAATCAGATGGAAGGGTTGTCTTCATGTCCAACATCGGAAAACTCAGAAACTTGCAGCTGATATTCACCACGACTGGACGATGCCTCAATATCGAGCCGCTTCGAATTTCTTTCGCTCAATCCAAAACCTACATTTTACACTCTTCTAATATCACAATGCAATTAAATTATTGACTAGTAGCCACCAACAGCCCACACTTCGTTCTCATCTTCGTAACGATCAGAGAACATTGTTTCTTCGTCTCCACCAGCTTCCACTCTCTCTCTTTCGACCGTTGCCAATCTACTAGCCACTCTCTTAGTATAGTCACCAATACTTCTTGGTTGAATCACCGTACCGATTACTGAGGTGATTTGACCCTTGGAAGCATTTTCGAACCAAGTGTTGAAGTCCGTCATGGCAGCATCCTCAACCAAGTTGAAGAGAGCCAAATACGCCTTTTCCGCTGCCAAACGAATTGGGATGATGCTGTCACGCAAACAACCAAACACAGATGGAACCAAAACATCCCAATTAGGCTTGATGGATTCTTCAAATTTGAACCGAGCCACAGTTCTGATTACCACAAGCGACAATCTTCTGGTGTCAGGCGAGTTTGAAACAGGTTCAACTGCGTTCTTAGCGACTTGAGTCAACAATTGAGAAATCAAGTCAGCACCAACGGAAAATGGCGCAGAAGCCTCGAGCTTACCGTTCTGTTTAGGTGATTTGACTTCACCATCGAGCAAAATGAGCTTACCTGCCGCGACAGTGGCGTTGTCGCCGATATAAGCCAGTTTGGACGCGCAACAGTCAGTGACAAACGACGCCACCTCTTCAAGCAATCCAGTGTTGAAGATGTGCATTGGCGATTCCTTCAAGAAAGAGTTGATCGACAAAACAGCAAACTTCAACTCGTCTTCACCCGAACGCTTGTTTAAAACTTTGTCTTTCAAGATACTGGCCGCCTCATCGGTGGACAACACTTGCGACAAAGATCCAAGCAAGCGAGCGTACGCAACGGCAGTTTTTTCCGTAACCACGCTAATTTCATCCTCCACAAGCCCCACGATCGATGTCTTCGATGCCTCACTCATGTTCTGACCACCCTTGACAATCACCTGTAACATCGCCTTCAACATAGTGTTCTTGATAGCCTGATCATCAGCACCCTTGGCTGTTGTCACCAACTCTGTGACCAAAGAATCAACACGGGGTTGGAATTCAATTAACACACCCAACGCCGTCACTGCGCCGTTACGCAATTTTTCGTTAGAGGGATCGGATAAAGATCTGACAAAAGTTCTCTGGAGCTGTGGAATGAACGGTCTCAAGAACTGTGGAATCTTCATCAACAAGTTGGTCAACGCGGTCAAGATCGCCGACTTGATGTCAGACGAAACTCTTTCACCAATCACACGAATCAATGGACCAGTGATGGTGGTAGCGAACGGTCTCAAGTTCGCGGCAGGAGTACGGTCGATAATCTCCGCAATAGACAAGGCCGATAACTCTCTCTGATCGCTGCTTCCATACATTAAGCCGTGAGAGAAAATCGGTAACACACAGCTGGGGCCCTTGGGCAATGCAAAGCCAGCCAAGACTTCACCCTTTACTCCGGCAATGGTCAATGCCTGGTGTGCTGGCTTCACCAACTTCTCCAACATCAGCTTATCCTGAGCCTTTACTAACGCACTCAAAGCCTCAAACACACCTTGCACCACCTTCTCATCTGGATCACCCAAAGACAAGATGAATTGGGACACCATATCAGGCACGTAGATGGAGTAGTCGAGTGAGGTATTGGCAAAGAAAACACCTAAACGCTCGCAAACTGCAGCACGTTTTTCCGCTTCCTGGTGCTTGACCAAGTGCATCAACTGTTGCATCACCGGGTGGACACCGGCATCGTCGTCGATCGATAACAAGATCTTGTCGAATGCCGATGATACCCCCTCCACCTCATCGGGGTTGCCCGACTCCTTGGCAGTGATCACCGCCAGAAGCAAGGTGTTGATGATTGACGACAAGCGCGAGTAAAGTGCAGAGCCGGCCACAGACGCAAGCGAAGAAAGAGCTTTCACCTTGAATGCATCGATCGGAGGCGCCAACAACGTTGGAATCAAAATTGGGAAGATCACATCCGACTTGGTGGCCATGAGTTCTTCCAACGCCAACAACGCATTGTCAGACGCATGAGAGTCGTCCAACATGTGTAACAAGTTGGGCAAAATCTCATCGATTACAACCTTACCCAATCTCTCCTGGAGCGCCTCAAATGCCTGCGCCGCAGCCTCTCTGACTCCACCAGAATCGTCCACCAACGCTTCCTTGATGATGCGGATAAATATTTCCTGGTAAGTGTACAAAGCGTCATCGGACGCGGAGTTGATCAACTCGGTAAGAGCAATACAGATACCCTGCTTAGCATCAGCATCGCTTGAAACAAGTGCCTCTTCCAACGTTGGCAACAACTTGGCCAACGCATTGGTTCCGACTCTACGCACAACTTCACCGAAGGTGGCGGCAGCGATAGTACGGTGCACTTCATCACTGGATGCCAATCTGCGGATAATGATGTGTGTCAAGCTAGGAATGATCTCCTTAACGGTTCTAGGAGTGTTAGCCACCAAAGCCTTCCAGATATCGATAGCAGCGGCACGAACCACCGCAGTAACATCGGAACGACAGACGAACAACGCACCCAATATGCGATCACGACGTTCCTGGCCCAAAACTTCCACAAGCGATCGATTAACTTCAACTTGGTCTTCGGTAAGTTCGTTCTTACCAGAAATACCAGTAACCTGGAACAACAAGTCTCCAGAAAGCTCGACCGAAGAAAGACGAATACGGTAAGAAGAGTCGGACAAGCCCTTCTCCAATTCTGGAAGCAAGAGGTCCACCGCCTTGCTGGCGTAGTTCTTGACGATCAATCTTCCCGCTCTCAACGCAGTGTCGCGAATCTCTTCGTCAGTGTCAGCCAATCCGGCCAAAATAGGCGGAATGATCTTGCTCAAATATGGTGCAAACTGTGAACCGAAACAAACGGGCAAAAACAACAACAATGGCATGAAACCGGCACGCACATGCGATTGGGGTGCCAGTGCCGATGCCAAAATCGTAGGCAACATCTCGTCCAACTTGGTAAGTCCGAGACCGCAGATAACCTCCGCGAGCGCTTGTGCGGAACCAAGACGGTCGCCAGCCTTCGAAGCGTCGTTTAATGTGGCCATAAGACGAGGAATCAAATCGGGGAATCTCTCTTCTCCTAATTTTTCTACCAAGGAACCCAACGCTCTGGCACCAGTAGATCTGGTGGCCGGAACGGGATCAACCATTGCGATTTCCAATTCGGCAATTAACGATGACAAGTAAGGAAGAAGATCCTTGCTGTCAACCAATATGGCCATATTACCAACAATTTGGCACGCTTTCTTTTTGGTGGAGGCCGATCTGTCTCTCATACCCCTGTGGATGACATGAATGATAAGAGCCAAAGAAGGACCGTCAATGTAGTGAACAAACTGGGTCTTGACCAACTTCTCCAATGCTTCGTCAGTGTATTTAGTAGGGTCACCGATGGCCTTGATCAAGTCAGGCACGATGGCCTGGATCTCGGGGTTACGAATGACCTCACCAAATCTCTTCAACGATTGGTCCGCAGCCTTGCGGACTTCTTTATGAGAATCGTTCAAGACACCAACAATTTCTGGCACAATAGTAGACAATGAAGCAGACAACTGGGTGGGGTCAAGGTAGGCCATGGAACCAAGCAATTCCACCGAGCCCTTCTTGGATCTCCATGCAATATCATCTAAGTTTCTAATGGCCAAAGGAATCAATTTCTTAACACCAAAACTGGTAGTGCTCTTCATGATTTGTCTGGCTGCCAAGTCAGTAGCTTCGCGAACTTGAGGACTTGGGTCACCCAAAGACTTCAAGATGATGGGCAAGGTTTCGATCACATATGGCTCGAAGAAGTCACCCAAACTTTGTGACAAACAGTCAAGAACAAACGAAACACCCTCTCTCATGCGCTCGTTCTTCTTATCATCGGCAGCAATGGTGATGTTTCTCATCACATCATTAGCAAACAAAGATTTAATACCAGCACCCTTAACCAAACCTGCAATACCGTATGCGGCACCCTTTCTCACGGCCAAGTTCGGTCCATTCCAAAGCTTTTCGAAAAGAGCGTCCAAGTGGTCTTGTAATTTCGATTCGAATGCCTTCACCAAAGGTGCAATACACTCCGAAACAGCATATTGTGCATCTTCGGATGGCGTGTCGAGAGTAGAAAGTAAACGGTCGACCACGATGGTCAATCTCTTATCCGATGCATCCAAGTGACGTCCCAAAGAACCGTACAAGATAATGACCGACTCTCTGATTCTATCTTGCTTCTTGG
Organism: Clavispora asparagi; assembly: GCA_030573135.1. Lineage (NCBI taxonomy): Eukaryota > Fungi > Ascomycota > Pichiomycetes > Serinales > Metschnikowiaceae > Clavispora > Clavispora asparagi. Next base: position 171,205 of record JAJMCU010000013.1, read on the forward strand.
ATGCAGTGTCAGCTTGAGCAAGACACTTTTCAAACACAGGAATCAAAATCTCGACGTGGGCCAAACCATGCTGCTTGATGATTTCCACTCCCACTTCAAGTAGCTCTTGGCAAACCAAGTCTTCTTTGTCACCCAAAGTTTCTCTCTCGACCAAGAAGTGAAAAATTTTCTGGACCGCTTCTTGACTACCACAAATAGGACTCAAGTACTTCAATGCTAAAGCAACAGTCGATCTGGCTTCCCATTGATCCAATTCCAAAGCATGCTTATTTACCGCAAGGCCAAACTTATCAAGTTCAGGGGGAGGAGGGATCTCCTTCTCGTAAAACAATGTGATTAAGTTGTCCAACGTGATATCAAAGATAGTTTCGTCGGAATCCTGTAACACTTCGACACTAGCAACAATAGCCTTGGCGACGGTCAAGCGCATACCTGGATCCTTGGCATCAACAAACTTGAACAACCAGTTTGGGGTATCAGGGAGAAGCTTGAACTCGTTATCATCCCAAATGGTCTTGGCGAGCTCGGCAACATTGGCATCATTGTCGTAAGATGCGATCCAAATTTCACTCGAATAGGACATTTCCTCGGTCAAGTCAAATTGAGAATCGATACCTTGAAGAATGGCGGTCTTCACGAAAGTGTCAGTGGAGATGAGATTGCTCAACAACAAGTTCACATCGGAAAGGACCACGTTAATAGAAATTTGCTGGCAGACGGTAAGGAAACACTCCTTGGCCATTTTTGCCTTGGCGCGAATCCCCATCAATGAAATCAACAGTTTGAGAATCGAATCTCTTGGAAGAATTTCGTCTTGAAGCATAGACTGAGACGAAATAATATCAATGACCAACGAAAGATGTTCTTCTTCCGGATCTTCGTCAGCGAATTCAGAGGTGACAATTTGCTTTTTAGAGTTTTTGATGGCAACTTCTCTTCCGATTTCCAAGATCCTGGTGGTCAACGGAAGGATATAAGCGAAAGAAATAATGTCAAAGTAGTCATCGGCTAAAATTTTGATTCTGTACAAGACTCTGCTCAACAAACTGATAAGAGGCTCCAGGAGATATTTCTCCTCAATCCCCTCGACATTGTTTGCTCTCAAGATCGCAACACCAACGGAAGCTTTCAAGTAACCAAGTCTGTGAGTAAGCACATTGGAAACACCGATAAAGGTGTTGGTACCAAAGTGACCAAATAACTGATGCGATAAAGGAGACTTCAAGATCTCCAACATGTCAAGAGTAGCCTTAGAAAGCCATTGTAAATCTGTGTCGACGAGGTAGCCCGCTGCTCTGCCGCTCAATTCCTTGACAACGTAGAAAGAACGGTAAAACTTTTTGATTAAATGGTTAACTGCCTTGCGGATATCAGCTTCTTTGCTCAATTGTTCCTTGACCAAAGCGTGTTCTTCCTTGGTCAACTTAGCGACAACCTTGTTCTTCTGAGAGAGCTCCTTCTTCAAGCTTTCCTCCCATTTTCTGGTTTCGTAGTCCTTGGAGTTTTTGTCTTCAGCCTTCTTGGGCTTGGAATTCAAAACATCAACTACCAATTCGCCCTCAGGTGCCTTCCAGATTTGAAGGCTGGTCGAATCAATTTCGTCTAGGTTGGCTTTTGCCAAGTCCTTTTCCAAAAGAGCAGCAATCTTTGCAGGAATAACGTCTGGGTTGACGAAATCGGCCGTGCCGACGGCTCTGTATGCGGCAATGTAGGTTTCGGTGTCGATATCTGCCTCCAAGAGAGTTTGGAATTGCGACGCGAGAATGTAATCGGCAAACTCGCCCACAATGTTTTTGGGGTCAAACGACGCTCTCAACACCAAGCCAATCCACTCTTCCTTAACTGGAATTTGTGAATGGTGTGCCACCATGATCAAGTCGGCCAACGACTTCTTGGCAACGTCCTTTTCGGCGATCTGCACCAAGGTGTTCAACACAGGGGCCAAGAACTTCAAGTTGTACCTGAGATCACCGTCAGCACCGGCGGTGTCAAGAGAAGCAATAATATGCTGGATGGCAGAGATGAATGCTTCACTCACTGCGGCAGCGTCCTGGGCAAGCAATGACTTCATGCTCTCGAGCGCCTCGAGTCTGGTTTGATAAAGCACGTTGGACGAGATCAAGAAGTAGACATACGCCGCAACGAACGACGCAAGGTTCGTAGCGTGAGGAAAGCTTGCGAGCAACGCCCTCAAACACAAGGTCTGGTCGAAACCGGTCAACTTGGCAATCACACGGGGGCTGGTCAAAAGAGATACCTTATCATCAGAATCGGACAACGACGCAGCAAAGACCAATTTGCTGTCCACGTCGGAGACGAAGCGGGCCAAGAGAATGCAAACGTACGCACTGGAGATGCCCTTGTTGGAAACCGCCAACAACGGCGACTTTTGCGCTTCTGCGAGCGACTTGAGCAACGAAGGGTACACTGCAGTCACAAACGCAGTGATGGGACCGGATTGCGCGTGGGAGTGTAACAACTGCGCCAAGTGCGTGGCCCAAATTGACCTGAGGGGCAATTTGGGGTTTTCCAAGCCTTGCTTGAACTGCAGCACCACAGCATCGCTTTCCGGGGCACCAGAAGTCAATCCCGCCAAGTACTCTTGCGCAAGCACCTCCACCAACGCCGCGAGAATGTTCTCGTTCAGTTCCTTCGCCGTAAGCGGAATGATGGCCGCCACCATCTTGGCGGACACGGACGAGTCTACGCGCGGCAAGTGGATGAGACTCTTGACAAGACATACCTTGGCCTCGGCGTTGGAGGTGGCTTTGAGCGCCTTGAACACCTCGTCGATGATTTTGAGCGCATCGGGCGCCAGAAGGTGTAGCAAGGCATTGTCAAACACGGCGCACAACGTGGCATACGCCCGTTCTCTCACGGCGTCCTTGGTGGACTTGGTACCACTGAGAATGTGGGAGAAGAACTTGGACGACGCAAACACCGCGCTGAGGTCCACCACGCCCGCCGTGGAAACAAGCGGCACGGTGATGTATGTGAACGCGGTCTCAGACGAGCGCATGATGGCCTTCTCCACCGCCGGGAGCACGGTGTCCACCACGCGGTCGGAGGCGAGGAAGTGGGACACGTACGACGCCGTGAAGGTGCGGAGGGCGTATGCGGAAGGTGGGGCCTTGGCCAACACCACGGAGTTGGCGACAAAGTCAAGCACCTGGGCGTTGACCGCCGCGTCTTGCACCGCCGCGTAGTACGACGGCTCTGCCGGCTGCAAATGCGCCACGCTGTCCGCCAACACCGCGAGATACAACAACACCGCGGACGGCGGAACCTGCGAGCCGATAATGGCGCCCACAAGCGCCGGCGCCAACTGCTGGCCCTGCTCGGGCGAGCCGACGGTCAATATGGTCTCGAACGCCCTCTGGGTGTGCGCCATGCTCGACTCGAGGAGTCTCCTTCGGTGGGGCGGCACCTCGGTTTGAAACGAGTTGGTGTCTGCGCTGGAGCTGAGCAAGAGCGCGGTGGCCTCGGCAATGGGGCGCAAGAGCTCGTGCGAGCCGCCACCCACCGCCAACGCAGCAAACTGGTTGACCCACGACAACAACGTGAGGATGTCGGTGGGGGCCAAGTTGGCGGACCTAGCCGCCGCCTCGTGAACAAAAGACACGAACGCGGCCAAGTACTTGCGGTCGTACGCCACGTACGCCGCCAACACCTGCAACGCGGCGGTGCGCGACTTCTTGTCCTGGTAGTAGGTGTAGGTTTTCAACACAATGGACGCTAGCTTGACCAACGTGTCTTTGTGTGCATTTTGGGTGGTGGTATCGTCCGAGTGCAAAAGATGGCGGATTTTGTGCAACGCGGGCAAACGAATGCGGGTGAGCGAGTTGTTGAGGATGGAAAAGCCATTTGTCAGCAAGTCTTCCCACAGGAGATCTCCACTCTCGGGCGTCATGGGGAGAAGAGTGGTGGATCAGAGGTTGAAAATTTTGAGAGCGTACATCCAGACATCTGTCTCCAGCACTGCAGATATGGAGGAAACAGAATTGGGGGAGAGACGGCGGCGGCGGCACGGGCAAGTCGGGGATGGCGGTGTTACGGGTTTGCCGGTCAGGTTTGGCCGCCGACTTGGCCATTGGGCCCAGGTGGGGTCGGGGTGGGTGGTGGCACCGTAAGAGGCCACGGGGTTACCCGGCGCACCCATATATATACGGTGCACCGCGCACCGGGGAATTTTTCTCGGTATCAACTATAACAGTCAATGAGGAAAGGCTACAGTTAAGTCATCCGTTGCAGCAAGGCGGGCTAGCCCGCCGTCTCGCGTTGCGGGCGCTGTGGAGACCATCACGGCCATTTTCACCACTCATATAGTGATGGCTAGATTCTGAGGCTGTTGTTGGTGGTGTGTAGTCTGTCGGGGTAAATGTCATGACAGCCCATGATATCTTTTAAGCAGAGCCCCACCAGTTGTAGTGGCAACGGTGTCAGTTGTAGTGGCACTGGTTCGTTGTGCGGCCAAAGTGGATTGCGCCGGTCCATTCCCCCAGTCAAGTCACAGTCCAGTGAAATCGATTCCTCTAGCCATCAATCTGCAATTTCCGTGTGTATATCTGATATGCATCAACACTCCATACCACCACTTACGTATACCCAGCACAATTAGGTTAGAATCAAGCTCTATGGTTCCAAATCCTCACTCGTCAGTCTTATGCCTTGGAGATCGGCGCAGACCCCAATCGTGATCGAACTCTACAATCCAAGAATCCCAGACACGGGCAGTTACACTGTTCAGCCACGTGAATGGAATTAACCAATCGATCATTCTTCAACCGGTAATGTCGTCTTATTATTCATGGCTAATGGGAGCATCTACTTGTTTGAGTACCGAACTACGTCGTGTCTACATAGAAATTAGGTGCATAGGACGGTGCGTGGGAATTGCGTGCAATACATCGCATTTGAGGACAACACATCGGAGTTGGATAATCAACGCTGCTGGACGACATTGAATGATTCAGGTTTTCGTCCGGAGGTTGGTGGTTAGCGATACTTAGTGTATTGCATCTCCGCCCAAGGTGGAGCCAGGTGTTTCGATAGAAAATTGATTACGTAGAGAATTCCCAAGCATGAGTGACAGATACTGCAGGAATGCGGGCCCCAGTCGCTGAACCGTTGGATTCCTCTGGAGGTGACGCAGTGTCCTCTTTGGTATGCACTCTGTACCGTTTGGCAAATTTGCTAGCAGTATCCACAGATCCCACTGGGACTCAGGATGCCCGATGTACATCATATACAGTCCGGGCCACGCCGGGGCTGACCATCCCAGGCCGTAGTGTTTTGTAGATGTGTTGAGTACCAAACTGCATAGTGTCTACATAGTAGACACGGTGCAATCTAGGTACGATAACGGACTGGACCTTAGGGTGAGTGT